>JAJJMC010019063.1:6031210-6112156 GCA_023531435.1 Papaver californicum
AATCCATAAATAGAATCAAATTTATAATTACCAATTATGTCTTGTAATTGAAAACCCTAGAAAAAAAATTCAACAAATTTCTACAATTCAACCAATAGAAACCCTAAATTTAAAAGAGGCTTACCTTATTCTGGTCATTTGAGTTTTGCAGATAGTTTGATTTTCATATTCAGTAGGTGAATCTACTTCAGGAACATCGCCTTCTTCGTGAGACTCATCTTCATCTTCTTCCTCGTCTCGATGAACAACCAGTTCTTTCAATTTTATATTTTTCCCGAATTTTGAATCGCTAACATCATCTTTCCGCGATGTATGTTTAACTCGAGTTTTAGGTTTAGTCATCAACGATGATTTGGTCTGTGTATCGGCGATTAATAAGATAACATGATTGACGATGTTTAGTTTTTGAAAATAAACCGAGGAAAGGAGAAGAGACTTCAATCGACAGAGAATGGGAAATTGTTTGAGTTGTTTTGAAAATAATAATGCAATGATGGATTTAGATTTAATATTAGTGTAAAGGATAACATAGATTTTTTCTATTTCTAGCGACCATCACTAGATTAAATCAAGGTTTGAAAAACGACCGTTTTTTCCGAGAAAAATGACCGTTAAAACGGTCACGTCTATGTAAGATGCCCGTGAGGGTCATTGATATCTGTGTCTAAATAACACCTATAAATAGGAAAAAAAACGACGTTATATAAACCTGTTATAACCGTTTTCAGGTACGTTATAACCATTTTTTAAAATTGATTTTTACGTTTTTTTTCTTCTAAATAATATTTTAACATAATTTTGTATACTGTTTTTTCCATTTTCACACCCGTTATAACCGTTTTTTTTTTCTTTAAGTTAGAGAAATTCTTACATAATTTTTTTTTTCAAACTTATAACTAAAATTTTAAAAATGATACAAAAATAGCCCATACCTACATGATTAAAGACTTCAAATTTTAAAAACTTACTATAATTAAACTAGTGTTTGAAGTTAAAAACTTAGACAAACCAACTTGTACCAACTTTTTCTACTTATTCAAGTATTGTCTATTTTTCGGTGATTCCTAGTTGATTCCTCCTCCTTTTCATACCGGTTCTCGTAATGCATCTGGCTGTCTTTATTAGTATTATCGTCATCATCATAACCATAGTCTTCTTCTTCATGATCATTACGATTATCTACTTCATTATTGATATTAATATTGGAATTATATTCTTCGTTAATTCATCGGATATTTTGGTCTGTACGATCGGAATTGTAATGAGAATTATATATGAGATTTACATTTTCATAACCTTGTGTACTGTCTCTAAACTATTGGTTTTTTCTTATTCACCGGTACTACTCTTCCAAGTCCATTTTTTGGCTTTGCTTTGTGCCCACAAAAAGAAAATTCTAGGTGTCTACTTTCTAGCTAGGTGATCATTATATTCTTGAAACATTATGTAATCATTATGTCTTTGAAAATTTCATGTTGATATTAAGCATGTATGAAATATTATCGGTAAGTACAATGTATTGCTATAGGTCACGGGCTCATGGTTACGAATTTTACTAAATATCCATAAATTTATATGTAAAAAAAAATCAAAAAAAAAATCAAAATAAATAAAACGTAGTAACGACGTTATTTGAACCCGTTATAATTGTTTTCATGCATGTTAAAACCGTTAGATAGGAATTTTAGATCATAAATTTTTATTTTTTTCTATTTAACCATTATCACACCCGTTAATTTTAAAAAACGTCAAAAAGCGTATTTTCCCCTAAATAACGCGTTTTTTGCCTAAATCGTACCGACACCCGTCAAAACATGTTATAACGGTCACATCCATAGGTCATGACCAAGGTTTGAAAAATGGATGTTTTTTCTGAGAAAACTACCGTTGAAACAGTCACGCATATGTAGCGTGTCCGTGAGGGTCACCGATACTCTTGTCTATATAACACTGATTAATATAAAATAACAACGTTATTTAGACCCGTTATAACCGTTTTCACTCGCGTTATAACCATTTTTTTAAAATTGAATTTGACATTTTTTTCTTCTAAATAACATTTTAACATAAGCTTTTTAGACCATTTTTTCCGTTTTTAGTGTTTCACACCCATCATAACCGTTTTTCAAAAAAGATTTAAAAATATTTTCTTGCCCAATTTTTTTTCTTCTAAAATTAATGATCAAAAATTACAATTAAAGTCTTCAAAATAAAAAAATAAAATAACAAAAAATATTAGAAACATTGTGACAGCGTTATTTAGGCCCGTTATAACCGTTTTCACGCATGTTAGAACCGTTGGATACGAATTTTAAACCATAAATTTATGTCTTTCTATTTAACCGTTATCACACTTGTGATTTAAAAAAACACACATTTTTCCTTAAATAACACATTTTTCACCTAAAACATGCTCACATCCATCAAAACACGTAATAACGGTCACGGCTATAAACCGTGACCCGATATATGATCCGTTTTTAAACCTTGGCCATGACCCAACCTATAATCCGTTTTTTAAATCTTAGACGAAACTCAGGGACGGAGGTAGGGGTGCTTGTGAGGTTATAGACCCACTTAATTTGGAATTTTAGTTGGAATAAGCTTGATTTATCTATAATTTTAGTGATTTGTGGGTGTGGCTCGTATGACAAAATTAAAAATTCAAATGATCGATAATGGGTTAAAGAGTAAACTTATACTTCGAACAATTTCTTTTAACCCCATAAAATATAAATCCTAGCTCGGTCGCTGATGAAACTAAAATAGTATCCCCAAATTATTCTGGTAGTCTCACCAGGTTTTAGAAAGAGTAAACAGAATAGAATTGAATCAATTGATTTAACTAGCATATACTTACATGGGTTAAGGCCGTTAAAGGTGATGGCCCACATAAATATCCTTTGATACTCGATAGATAAAAACACAGACAAGTTTTTGCAATTTGTACGGGTGGAAAAGATTTAAAAATCGTACTAAATCTTCTTGAAAGAAAGAAAGAAAGAAATCAAAGATTATTAAAGTACAAAATAGTATTGGCCATTAAGCTTCGTGACCCTTTCCGATTCTAACCTCACGTTTCTTTGAGAAAAGTCCAACTCAAGAATATATCGACGTAATAAGAAGAAAGAAGAAACGCAAGTGGGATGATAAAAGCTTCAGAGTCTCTTTTTACTTTATGTTTAAAAAAAGGAATCAGATGAGACGAGGCGCATCGAAACACCAGCACCATAAAAACACCCTCATTTGCGGAACTAATCTGATGCTAAAGAGAGAGGTCCTAGTCATTAATATCTGTTATCCATTATATATAGGAATGAGCTTTGTATTTCCAGAGTTGGTAATTGAGCATGGAAAAATTCTAATTATATACTGTGTATGGTTGAGCTGCACATACGGACCCTAAACCTTTGACACTCTTACTAGTGCGGTCCAACAGTGTTGTTGGGGATGTTTATGTATTGCTTGGCATTTTCAAAAGAAATGTTTCATTGTAGTATTTCAACTGCAATGAGTCATGACATAGACCTGGCCAATTTCAACAGTAGACTGAGGGCTATACCTACCGCAACACGTTAGGGGACCTCTTCAGAAAAAGTTAAGAGGAGGTTGCTACTTACTAGTCGTTAATGTGTTAATTATTACTGCTATTGTTGGTCAAAGATGGTTTACGTAAGTTTTGCTAAATAAACCTGACTTAATCCTACTTCTTGCCATCCAACCTAGCCTACTATTTAATAAGGGTAAATAATGATTTAGTCCAATACACTTTAAAATAAATCGTTTAGCCTTGATCTATTTAACTAGATATAATTGAGTTTTTTATTTATTTAAAATATAAAAAGTACGCAAATAATTTTCTTGATTTAGCCTAAATATTTACAGTTTAGTCCAAAGTGACTCATGATGATGTCATTAATTTTAAATAATATAAAAATAATTTATTTTTCAAACCGTTCATCCAAAATTCGCAAACTTTATATATTTGGAAAGTTCTTTCCGAGATCTACAAAAAGGGTACCCTTATGACTGTATAATTTTTATTTTTTAAAATTTTGAATTTTTCTCTTCATGGTTATCTCATGTGTACAAAAATGTACACAGGCACAAAATTTTCATAAGCTTGTGCAGTTATTTTTTCACATGTGCACCAATATGTACACCCCTGCAAAATATCCATGAAACCAATTATTCATCACACAGTCAGACCTACTTTTCATGGGAATTACACTGGTGCACCAATATGTACACCCCTGCAAATAAAAATTGATCATTCATAACCATACACAAACCTACTTTTTTATATGAATTATACTGGTGCACCAATATGTACACACCGACAAAACATGCATTAAATCGATCATTCATACCCATAAACAAACCTATTTTTCATGGAAATTACACTGGTGCACAAATATGTACACCCCAATAAAACATGGAGCAAATCAACCATCACCTACAAACAAATCTTTTTCATGGAAATTACACTGGTGCATTTATATGTACAAACCTACCCATTTGTATAAACATAACATGGAAACTCAGATGTATTTGAGCCATCAACCTCCGTAAACCTTGTAATAGGCTTATGCGTTCTACCATTTTGAGCTTACGAGTCCATAAATTTAAGATCGAGTCTATTACAATCATTGGAGAATAAATGTAAGATTCGAATCAAGGTCAAAAATCCATTCTAAATCATTTTAGAAATGATTAGATGGGTAATCTAATCTAAATCATACTCATACCAACAAAGCAGTCCATAATCCTTGAGATATCACAAAGGTGTACAACTATATACACACCTACAGAAATCTAACAATCAAGCATCCATGTCCATACAAAATAGACCATATATCCATGAGATATCACTAAGGTGTACAACTACGTACACACTTACAACAATCTAACAAATCGAACATACACGCTCACAAAACAGTTCATATATCAATGAGATAACATACTGGTGTACAACTATGTCCACACCTACAAAAAGTCTAATAAAAAGAACATTCATGCCCACAAAAGAAGTTCATGCATCTTTGAGATATTACAAAGGTGTACAACTATGTACACACCTACAATGTACATAGTTGTACAATAAAGTACACATGCAATATCAAATGAAAATAATAATTTCCTCTCTTAATTCATCACCATGAACAAAAATAAAGTGTACAATAAAGTGCACCTGAAAACAAACAAAAAATGAAGTATAAATTTGTTCCCAATCATGTATATAAACATATACAAACAAACAAAAAAAATCTAAAAGAATAAAATTGAAAAATTGAAAAAAGAAGAAAAAGAGAAAATAAATCCATGAAAATAATGATAAATCAAAAATTTAACTAACCTTGAAGATAAAGAATAAATTTTTGATTTATTTTCTCTCTTCAAAGGAAGAAGAAGATGAAAAAAATGCCTAAAACAAAAATCAAACTTCATATCTATCTTCTCAAATCAAAGATGAAGATAAAGAAACTATGGAATTAAAACGTGGAAGAAGAAGATGATGAAGAAATCTCGGATCCATTTTTCTCTCCACAAGAAGGAGAAGAAGAAGAAGAAGAATCCAAGATCTAGTTTCTCTCTCTACAACAATAATATTTGTTTTCTCTCTCTATAACAATAGTATTCTTTTCAAACATAAGAAATGGAGAAATGAAATAGAACTACGAAGAAATCATATCACACTATTCACACCTAGCTAATGGGTATTTTGTCATCATAAAAAGTCAATTTAGAATGAATTGTGTAAGTAAGGATTAACCCATTCTATAAATGTAAAATTTTGACTATATTGTTCTGGGCTTGAGGGGAATGGACTAAAACATCCAAAACCCAACAAAAAGTGGATTAAACGTTAATTCCTACATTTAATAATGAAACGAAACCTAAAGCTAATTGGTTGACTATCTAGTTTAGATGGGGTCATTATGTAACCCTAAACCTAACGTTGCTAATATCGGGGAGATAAACAAATGAAGGGAAGATTCCTCGAAAAGTTACTATACGTTTAGGTAATTTTTATATCGTAATTACGGTATTATTTAGAACTGTTTACCCATCTACTATAAACTTTACTAGCCGGACCGTAAAATAAACATCGCTAAAACCAACTTTCTTAATGGGGAGTTTCATATGGGAATTATATGTCCTACCTGAATAGCCATGAGACCCAGCACTCCTATATGAAAATCGGTTTTGACAACGTTTTTATTTGCTGTCTTTAAAGAATTATTATCTACTAAAACCGTTATATTAAAATCTATAGTCGATATTTTTTTCTATTTAATCGTTATAATGGTTGTCTTTATAAAAATTGTTTTTTTTTCTTAAATAAGGCATTTTAAATGTGCTCATACCTGTGAAAATATTTTTAGGATATTTAAAAATCTAATTCATAAAACTTTAATATGACGATGGAGGACATCACCTTTATTCGACGAAACCCATAGTTTATGTTAGTATTATTGATACCGTCGTGTCGTATCATATCAATATCAGTGATTATTGATACTAAGCGGTTTTGATGAACTATAGATTACATATAAAAAGATAAAGACTTCAATGTTCGGGAATTCTGAAAACTTGTGAACAGAAAGGTCTTCGGTGCATATCATAGAATTGATGGATGCTAGTGCATTACTATTCATGTACCAGTGGTTCATTTATCAGGATACAATGTTGTATGAAATAGCGGTATGACATTGATCGGTAATACTCGAAACTAGAGTTTTCTGCCTAATTTTAATTTATCCTCATCCATCAAATCAAATCCCATACAATAGGTGTTTAAATATATTGTTTCATATATACTAGATGATAGATCATTTCTCGCTTGAACCCGCAGACGTTGACATATTAAGTCTAAAATTGTCGAATTTAGATCCCAAAATATTTTTTGAGATATCTATAGTCATCTTCGATCATTTAGGTTAGAGTTAGATCGTAAAGTCATAGAACTGATTGTTGTATCTGTAACAATAGAAAACACTAAACAGAAGAAGTTGTTAAGGTTAATAAAATTTCTGATTGATACACACACAATGGACAGAGCCACCTGCTCAGCAAATTTTCCTTAACACAATAGTCCACGAGTGCTTCTCACAATTGAGAGATGCTATACCCCCACAAATGAGATGTGTCCAGGATAGAACTGTCCGTTATGACTAGTATAAGCACAATACTAGTCACCCTCAAACGAACTCAACAACAATTTAGATGGAAGGGAAATAAACAAGCAGTGCGCAAAACAAAGCAAGAAGAGGGGAAAAGAAGACAAGATAATAGTTGCTTCTGGAGTGAGTTGAAAACAAGAAATTCGTTTTCTTTTATAGACAGAAGAAGATAGTAACTTTAATGGGTATTGATTGAAAATCAATTGCGAGCATTAATCACGGACATAAATGTTGAAACGGAATTAAAACGGTTAAAAATTTATTTTCTCTTTAATTCAGCTCAAGTCTCGCTGGGTCAGACGCCCCTCATATTTAAAAGAAACTTTAATTTAGTTTTAAATTCTTTAAGGAAATAATTTATTTTCAAAAAGGTAAGTCTTGGTTGGCCAGCAGCCGCAGCTACGCCCGCACCCGCAAACATACTCATGTCCGCAGCCGTAGACACAGCTACACCAGCACCCACAACCATAGCCGCAAGCCGCAACCACAAGCGCACCCGCACCCGTGCCCGTGCGTACGTGCTTCGGTGCGAAGCACCACGCGTGTGTGAAAAGTTTGTTTGTTGCAACTAGCCCATAGCTTTAGTCCTCTTCCAACCACAAAATAGTCTAAACCCCTAAGGGCCCTCCCTTAGATGCAATTTTCTTGGTGATAAGAAGAGGAATCATCTTTAGTTTCTCCAATGTGGGACTAAAGGTTTATTCACAAAAGTGAAAATGAGCTAGTGTTCCTTAGTGACTACTTGGTCCTAAGATCCATTCCCACCAAGACTAAAAACAAAACATAATAATAGTTCATTTTCTCCAACAACCCCCACATGAATGAAAACCCGTTGAAAATCAGAAATCAGAAAGCGAGAAATACCACTTTAGCCAATAGGTGTCCATAAGGTCTTGAACCTTTGCTTAGTGAGAAATTACCAGAACTACTTGATGGAAAGTGAACGCGATGTCTAGAATTGCCATCGTTTGGTGTATTTCATCAATAACTTCCACGCGTGATATCACTCTAGGTGCTGTCAAGTTCGTGTCGTTGTGTCCATTTTGGAGGACGTATTCTGTTTCTCATAATGCTCTAGAAAATCAGCTCAATTCTCATAGGAAGCGGCCCACTTCTTCATTCAGATAGGTGAGTTCTATCAAGAGTTTTTAATGCTACACCCCACTTCAATCTTAAATTGAAACTAAAAAACTCATTAAGACTTAATAAAATATCATCCTTCACATGCAGCCACACTGTCACGTCTACACCATAGGGAAGGGATAGAGAATGAAATTCTCTGATAGTGTTTCCTTTAACCCACCACAAATTAGTTGTCTCATTCAAAACCTTGATATTGGGATCTCTAGTCAGCAAGGTTGAGTATCCGTCATGGCAAGTTAATTTAATGAGCTTAAGCCTCATCCCCCTCGATGCATTACTAACTATCTCCTTGGACAAACCTTTCGTCAAAGGGTCCGCGATATTCTCCTTAGACCTCACAAAGTCAACAGAAATAACGCCAATTGAGATTAGTTGTTTTAGGGAATTATGTCTTCTACGAATGTGTATAGACTTCCCATTATAGTTGTTATTTTTAGCGTTAGCTATTGCAGCTTGACTATCACAATGTATAGATATAGCTGGCACAGGCTTATGCCAAAGAGAAATGTCTTCTAAAAAGCATCTTAGCCAAGCGGCTTCCTCTCCTGCTTTATCTAACGCAATAAATTCTGATTCCATAGTGGATCGAGCTATACATGTCTGTTTGGAAGTCTTCCAAGATACAGACCCACATGCTAGAGTGAACACATATCCACTCGTAGACTTAGACTCCTCTGAGTCTGATATCCAGTTTGCATCATAAAATCCTTCAAGGACTGCAGGGTATCTCTCATAATTTAAACAAAAGTTCAATGTGTACTTCAAGTACCTTAACACTCTAATAAGTGCATCCCAATGCTCATTCCCTGGATTACAGGTATACCTACTCAACCTACTCACATCATAAGCAATGTCTGGTCTCGTATAATTCATCAAATATATCAGACTTCCTATACACGTGAATATTCAAGTTGTGAAACTCCATTACCCTTATTCTTTTTGAGTCTACGAAAAGGATCATACGGAGTATAAGCAGGTTTACAATCAAACTGGTTATATTTTTTAACCACAGATTCAACATAATGAGATTGACCGAGACTATATCCATTAGAATTTCTTTTAATCTTCATCTCTAAGATCACATCAGCGGGGCCTAAGTCTTTCATGTCAAAGTTCTCATTTAACATGGTTTTTGTGGAATTAATTACATCCATGTTTGTACCAAGTATAAGCATATCATCAACATACAAGCATACAATCACACATGCATCATTCACAAGTTTATTATAAACACACTTGTCATATTCATTGATTTTAAAACCACCAGAAATCATTACATGATCAAACTTTTCATGCCACTGTTTAGGTGCTTGTTTCAAACCATACAAAGATTTTTTCAGTTTACAAACTTTGTTTTCACAACCTTTCACTACAAATCCCTCAGGTTAGTCCATATAAATTTCTTCATCTAATTCACCATTTAGAAAAGCTGTTATTACATCCATTTGATGTATATCTAAGTTATGAATGGCAGCAATAGCAATTAACATCCTAATGGAAGTAATTCTCGTAACAAGTGAATAAGTATCAAAGAAATCTACACCTTCTATATGTTTATAGCCTTTAGCTACTAATCTAGCTTTGTATTTTTCCACAGTTCCATCTACCTTACGTTTCCTTTTGAAGATCCATTTCAACCTATGGGTTTACACCCTAGAGGTAAATCTACAATCTCCCAAGTGCCATTCTGTATAATGGAATCCATTTCACTAATGGCGAATTCTTTCCACCATGGAGCTTCAGAAGAATTCATGGATTCTCTATAAGTTTGTGATCAGTCTCAGCTAAGCATGTTATGAAGTCTGGCCCAAAAGATTTTTCAGTTCTAAGTCTTTTACCTCTTCTAGGCTCAAATTCAAAGTCATCTTCCTCTAAAGGTAATGTCTGACTAGTAAAAGGGACATCTATGGGACCAACACATACCATGCGAGAATCATATTTCAATGGAAAAATATTTTCACACAACATCCCGAGATTCCATAATAGTATCACACCAATTTTAGAAATTTCAGAACTTACAACCATAAATCTATATGCAGTGTTATGTTCAGGATATCCTATGAAGACACAGTCAACAATTTTGGGTCCTATCTTGGTTCTCTTAGTGGAAGGAATGGAAACCTTAGCCAAACACCCCCATACTTTAAAGTATGCTTAAGAAGGTTGTCTACCTTTCCATAACTCATATGGAGTTTTGTCTGATCCCTTAAAGGGTACTCTTTTCAAGACATAGCAAGCTGAGAGGATGGCCTCCACCCACAAGTTTGCAGGTAATCCTGAACTAATTAACATGGCATTCATCATCTCCTTAAGGGTTCGGTTCTTCTGTTCAGCCACACCATTAGATTGTGGTGAATAAGGAGGGGTTACTTCATGTATAATGCCGTTTTCTATGCAAAAATCTCCTATAGGGATTACATACTCACCATCACGGTCAGACCTAACAGTTTTAATGGTAGCACTCATTTGGTTTTCAACTTCTAGTTTATACATCTTAAAGGCTTCTAAGGCATCATCCTTACCTTTAAGTAAATATATGTTACAGTACCTCGTACAATCATCTATAAAAGTTATAAACCATTTCTTACCACCTCTAGTTTGAACTGATTTCATATCAACTAGGTCTGAATAAATTAATTCTAAGGGTTTAAAATTTCTCTGAATATTTTTTATATAAGGTTTTTTAGCATATTTTGATTCTACGCATATTTCACATTTATGTTCATTATCCAAACTAAATTTGGGTATGCAGCCTATGCTTGCCAGTTTATTCATTGACTTATAGTTTACATGTCCAAGTCTACCATGCCAAACATTTAATAACACACAAAAATAAAAAGAAAAATCAATTTTATTCATTTTAATAGAGGTTACATTTAGTTTGTAGAGACCCTCAGTCTTATAACCCTTTCATACATAATCCTTACACTTAGTGACAATAATTTCCCAGATTCAAAAACAAGTTTAAAACCCTTATCATCTAAAACACCACAAGATACAAGATTTTTGCAGATGTCCGGAACATGAAGAACTTCATTCAATGTGACAGGTTTGCCAGATGTGAGCTTTAGGCCAACTTTGCCTTTTCCCGCTACCTGTGCTGCGGATGAGTTACCCATGTAGAGTTTCTCCCCTTCCCCTACCTTCTTATAAGAGTTGAACATATCTCTGTTTCCACAGACATGCTTGGTAGCACCAGATTCTACCCACCAGTCTCTCACATTGGTTACCAGATTGACTTCAGACACCGTGCTAGAAAACTCGTTCTTGTTGGTTTCAACCAAATTAGCATTGTTTTTCTTATTATTAAAGTCCTTATATTTTCTACAGTGCATTGCCATATGTCCAGGAGTTCCACAAACATAACACGCACCTTTAATTTTACTAATGCCAGATTTAGGTTTCTGAAACATGCCTCTCTTGTGATGACCAGGCTTAGGGTTGCGTTTGTTGTTGTCGCCCTTTTCAGTATTGGAGAACTTTTGTTCAATTACATGAGCCTTGTTGGACATGTCCCTTGCGGAAGATACGTTCTTGTCTTTGGAGCACAGTAATTCTTCCACTTGAATCTTCTTACCTTCGTTTGTATTCAGACCAAGAAGACGGTAATTTCTCAATCACAGCAGACACTTGAAACGTTTCATCTATCATCATACCTTCAGTAAGAATTTCATTGATAATACGTTGAAGTTTAAGGAATTAATCAACCACAAATTTGTCATTTGACATTTTGTATTCCACGAACCTAGCTACCAAAAACTTGTTACTTCCAGCAGTTTCAGCTTCATATTTTGTTTCTAAAGCATCCCATAAATCAAAAGAAGTAAAGTTGTCTTTTGCATTATAAAAATCATACAGTGCATCTTCTTAACAATTCAGAATATGATTTTTATCCATATAGTTCTGTCTAACCCAACTTTCCAACTCTCTTTCATTTCCACCATCATTCAAAATCTCATCAAAAGATTTCAGAACTAATTCATCTAACATATGAAAACTCAGAAAGAACAACATCTTGGATTGCCATCTTTTGAAATCTTTGCCACTGAATTTTTCTGGTCTGTCCACATCATTTTTACCCATTGTTACAGATGAAGTAGCTATTGTGTTAAGATTGTTATATCTGCAATAATAGAAAACACTAAACAGAAGAAGTTGTTAAGGTTAATGAAATCTCTGATTGATACACAAATAATGGACAGATCCACCTGCTCAGCAAATTGTTCTTAACACAATAGTCCGCGGGTACTTCTCAAAATTGAGAGATGCTATGCCCCCACAACGGAGATGTGTCCGGGATAGAAATGCCCGTTATGACTAGTATAAGCACAATACTAGTCACCCTCAAACGAACTCAACAACAATTTAGATGGAAGGGAAATAAACAAGCAGTGTGCAAAACAAAGCAAGAAGAGGGGAAAAGAAGACAAGATAGTAGTTGCTTCTGGAGTGAGTTGAAAACAAGAAATTCGTTTTCTTTTATAGACAGAAGAAGATAGTAACTTTAATGGGTATTGATTGAAAATCAATTCCGAGCATTAATCACGGACATAAATGTTGAAACGGAATGAAAACGGTCAAAAATTTATTTTCTCTTTAATTCAGCTCAAGTCTCGCTGGTCAGACGCCCCCCCCCCATGTGTAAAACATTCGTTAATTTAGTTTTAAATTTTTTAAGGAAATAATTTCTGTTCAAAAAGGTAAGTCTTGGTTGGCCCGCAGTCGCAGCTACTCCCGTAACCATATTCATGCCGCATCCGCAGCCGCAACCACACCCGCACCCAAGCCCGAGCCCGTGCGTGCTTCGGTGCGAAGCACCGCGCGTATGTGAAAAGTACGTTTGCTCCAACTAGCCCATAGCCTTAGTCCTCTCCCAACCACAAAATAGTCTAAACCCCTCAGGGCCCTCCCTTAGATGCAATTTTCTTGGTAATAAGGAGAGGAATCATCTTTAGTTTCTCCAATGTGGGACTACAGGTTCATTCACAAAAGTGAAAATGAACTAGTGTTCCTTAGTGACTACTTGGTCCTAAGATCCAGTCCCACCAAGACTAAAAACAAAACATAATAATAGTTCATTTTCTCCAACACTGATTATATTAACGTTCATTTACCTCTGGAAATTTTGAAGACCAAGAACACATGTATACATAATTAAAAAAAAAATCATCAATAAGGTTAATAATGTGCGAGATGACTGATTATCCTATTTTGGTTTCCTCATTTTTATCGATGAGATTTATCAAAGAAATGCTGACTCTTTGGACCAAAAACTATGGCAGTGAATACACGTTCTTGTATATATATCCAAGGAGAAATTGAGTCTAGACTTTAGTGAGAATGAGGTTGACCATTGACTTGGTCAAAGTGTTTAAGGAATAACTAACACGAAGTTTGCATCAACGGATTCTATGTTGGTTTCAAAACCAATCTAGCCGACTGCTGCACAATCAGTTATGCAACAATTGGTTTCGAAACTAAGCAAAAAAATGAGTTTTAAATCTATTTTAGACATGTTCATCTCGATAGTTCCTTTTACATTTAATGCTAATTTGCACATTTTTAAAAAACTCTTTATAGTCATTGTTTATGCCAAAAACCTCATCATCAAAAACAATCAAATATCATAATAAAAGATAGACGAAAATGAAGATAACGCAAAAGATTTAACGTGGTTCGGCCATGATTAGCCTACATCCACGGGTAATGAAGTTGGAGTTTTTATTCATATCTGGGTTACAGTTGAGAATGAAGCAGAGGAAGCCTCCATCGGGCCAAAAGTCCCCCTCTTTCTCACTAAAAAATGGTATTTAAAGGTACACAAAAGATGATAATTATTAAAATGCCCTACGTCATATGTCATCAGAGTTCGCCACGTGTCGAAGAAGATTCACCATATTTCTCCATGTGTCAACGGGATCCGCCACGTGTTCTTATTGTCCTTATCTTCAAAATGACTTATATCCAAAAGTTGGTGCGGACATGATGATCGGGCACGGATGATCGGGCATGGATGATCGGACCATGCTAGAACGGTCGGGATGATGACGTCGCTTCGGGACGTGATGACGTCGCTTTGGGACGTGATGATGTCACTTCCGACGAACATCATTTTGTCATAGATGATCGGACCAAGCTAGAACGGTCGGGATGATGACGTCGCTTCGGGACGTGATGATGTCGCTTCGGGACGTGATGATGTCACTTCGGGCGAACATCATTTTGTCCCCAACATTGTTTATGCCAAAAATCTCATCAGCAAAAACAACCAAAGATCATAATAAAAGATAGACGAAAATGAAGATAACACAAAAGATTTAACGTGGTTCGGCCATGATTAGCCTACATCCACGGGTAATGAAGTTGGAGTTTTTATTCATATCTGGGTTACAGTTGAGAATGAAGCAGAGGAAGCCTTTATCGGGCCAAAAGTCCCCCTCTTTCTCACTAAAAAATGGTATTTAAAGGTACACAAAAGATGATAATTACTAAAATGACCTACGCCATATGTCATCAGAGTTCGCCACGTGTCGAAGAAGATTCACCATATTTCGCCATGTGTCAACGGGATCCGCCACGTGTTCTTATTGTCCTTATCTTCAAAATGACTTCTATCCAAAAGCTGGTGCGGACATGATGATCGGACACGGATGATCGGGCACGGATGATCGGGCATGGATGATCGGGCATAGATGATCGGACCAAGCTAGAACGGTCGGGATGATGACGTCGCTTCGGGACATGATGACGTCGCTTCGGGACGTGATGACATCGCTTCGGGATGTGATGATGTCACTTCGGGCGAACATCATTTTGTCATAGATGATCGGACCAAGCTAGAACGATCGGGCTGATGACGTCGCATCGGGACGTGATGATATCGCTTCGGGACGTGATGATGTCACTTCGGCGAACATCATTTTGTCCCCAACAACTTGCCCCCTTTTCTTGAGAGTTGTTTGAAGAAAAACTCTTAAGAAAACGACTTCTCGTTTCGTTTGAATCATAATGTGGTGGTTGATGTTGCTTGTGCATTTTCATTTTATGTTGCATTTTTGTCCCTGCAAAACAAAATTTTGTATATATATATACTGATCGTTAGTTTTCAACCACAAGGTTCCTTTGTACCCTGGGTTAACATTATGGAATTTTGTGCCAGAGAGCACACCTCCTTTCACGGAGTTATGACATAAGGAAACACACGTACGAGTCATACCCGGGCCAGGAGTAAGCTACAAGGTGTCCCAAATGTGCGTATAAATTTTTGAATTTTGTATCAAGACTCTTGAATGGGTTCCCCCTTTGGGGATGGACCCAATAGTCGTATTTGGTCTCCAGCCACGGAGTTCATCAGGACACACGCTTAATTTATCTCGGGCATGGAGTACATTAATGTGTGTCCCATAAATTTTGTATCAAGACTCTTACATGGGTTCCCCATTTGGGGATGGACCTACTAGTCTTAACTTGTCTCCGAAGAGATTGTCTCCTGAACGGAGAAATATTGGTAAGAAATATACCTGAAATGTATATGAGAAGTATACTTGAGAATCATCCAGATATTTCTCATTTCTCATTTCTTATTTAAGATACATCCCATATTCTTCTATACACATGAGAAGCATATATAGAAAGAAAATATGAGATGTATTTTAAATAAGACATGAGGAATATCCAGACGAAATATCATTTTATTCCGAAGTAATCATTATATAAGAGATCAGAAGTATACAAATATAGAAGTACTCGCCTTCCGGAAATATTTAATGACAAGTTGAAAGAAATACCCACTTTTGAATGATAATTCCTGAAGAAGCATTTAGATTGCCGCATGAAGTATAAGCCATTTGAAGTATCATTTCTCAAAGGCTCATTTGAAGTATTATGAACGTTTCCATAATACGCTTGAAGTAGTAAAAGCACCAGTAATACATGGCTTATATGAAGTATCTATCAATTGTTGCCTTATGTTAAGAAGTACAAGGCATATAACACAAAGTGGCGAAAAATATTATATCTATCTATTTAGCGTTAATAAATTATTAAAATGAAATACCTAATTGGCGTGCAGTATTTAGCTCATTTCACAGCTAAAAATTTGGTTTCTTTATAGCATGCCCCCCAGTGCATCATTAGCGCATGACTGGCGCATCTCTGAAGTGCCCTTCATAGGTATCTTCACATTTCATAAAAATATCTTAAGCATTTCATAATATTAAATGAGTACAAGCTAAAATGATCTTCATGCTTGTTGTTGCATACTACTGTTAAATATAATCAAATAAATTGGAATTTGTGCAGATTAAGAACACATCATATTAAATCAATAGATTTCTATCATAGATGATTATGGGATTAATTATCATTGTACAAGATATCACATGTGATTCAGATGCTATTGAAAGCAATTAATCAATAATGTATGACAGTTTGTAATAATCGAGTAAAATATGAACAATGGATGCTAATAAGAAATTTTCATCATCTAATATAGTTATTCTATTGATGAATTAAATTAACTCATCCATCTTAAATAATTAAGGTGTATCATGATTGAATCATCCAATGATAATTAAGAATTATTTTTACACAATTATATTATAAACGTTATAATTAAAATTAAAAATTTAAAACGATAGAGTACATTTATTATTATTATTATTACTATTTTTTTAATAATACTTATAAACCAGCGGATATCCTTACCCATCTGTTCATGCTGTGATAATAATTATCTAGCTATAATAATTTAATATAACTTATTATTGCTATATTAAAAATTATTATTATTATTATCGCTATTATTATTATTTTTTATTTACTTTATTATATTTTTTTTTATTTTTTTTATTTTTTTGGACAAAAGGAGCTAGCCGAGTTAGCTAATCGACTCGGTTTAAACAGTCTTGCTCAACTGAGTTGGATCAAACTCAGTGAGTCGACTCACCGGGTAGAAAATTCGGCAGAGTCTAGTCTGTTTTCTAGGTATTCCAGCCTAATTCAGGCTATTACAATTAGTTCTTCCCTGTAATGATTCCTACACATTCATCTCAACAGGAACAGAACATATCAAACCCATTTTATTCATACAATAGAGATTTCCCCTTGAGGTTTCACTTGCTAAATTCATGAGCATATGAACTGAATTCAAATGAACAAAGAATCAATTACTCATTCATCAGACAACAGATTAATGCAAGAAGACAGGCTATCATATTGATGGATTCATCATGGAAAACTTAAGAATTATCCTTTCATCAACTAAAGAAGCATTCAAGCATGATTTGATTGCAAATATGTGAGAATAAGTTTATGCTCTACAACAGTAAAGAAAATTCATTATTAAATCACACATAGATGATTATTGAAAATCAAAGATGAACTCATGCCTCTAATCACAATGTAAGATTGGGAATACTTATTTCCGGATGTTTGTCCATTAGCAGTAGCATATACGCATCATCAGAAGGATCCCATTTGAAGCTTTGAGGTAAGCAAACCAAAGTTGCACAACAGCTATTCCCATGTCCACAAATTTATGAAGTTTGAGTTACTGCCTGGTTGCGAAAGAATAGTGGCAGCTGGAAGTAGACGGGATGCCTGGCTTCATATGCAGTACTCTTTTTACAGCTTGGAATCTCTAGTCAAAACTCCTTGTTGCCTGTTGATGTGATTTTATATAGTGGTAAAAAGAGGTTCGATTCTCGAACTTGTGAAGGTAATGATTTTAGAAAATAATGATTCTAATTAACTCTAGAAAATTTCAGGAGTAAGAAAAAGACTAAATAACCTAAAGATGATTTTTGAATAATTTTAAAAATACCAGGAATCAGGAATCAGGTAATTCTAACAACCTATGTGATTAATCAGATAATTCTTTTTAAATTAATTGAAGCCCAAATAATTGCCAAAATTGGTTTTGTTATGCTAACAAACAGAGGTAAATCACAAGCATGGACTATCAAAATTAATTAACTAAGCATAATCCATCAAGCAAAAGCACAACTGTTGAAAGAAAACCGTTTTTACTATTCAAAACTATGCAATTCTAATAATAAAAGAATTATAAATAATTATTAGAAAATAATTAAATCACATAAAATTGAGAAAATTACCTTATCCATCATCCCAGTAATTAGACTTAGCCCATGGTGAAGAAAACTTGCTCAAAAGTTGATTTCATTGCTCAAAATATTGATTACAAGGTTGAATAACGCTGTAACAGCTGATTTGATACGCTTATATGCGTTACAGGAGAGGGTTCAGCTGTTACAGAAGAGTTTAAGCAACAAAGGGTTTGAAGCAATAGACAACAGAAAAATTCAAAGCAGCAACACTTATAAATGTTACTGAGTCTTCTTCTCCGGCAGTGATGGATGAAGAACAGCCGGCCGGTGCAGTAGCAGTGACCGGACGGTGACGGAATAGTTGCCGGAATTCTCTATTTTCTTCTCTAGGATTTTGTAGTCGATTCTCTTGGCTTCTCTTGGCATTTATAGATATTAGAAACCCTAAAGAGAGTTCTAAACCTAATAGAACTCTCTAGAATAGCCCACAAATCCCAATCCGAATCGAAACCCAATTCCGGCCATATACATGATTTTTCAACTGATTTCACGGGATTTTTTTGCTGTTTCTCGATTGTTCTAACTTGTGTGGGATATCTACTAATATTTGGAACAATCTGGAAGCGAAAGAACACGTTGATTTTACGTTGACAGTGGACACAGTTGAGCCCGATGAGTTAACCCGGTGACTCGGCCCGATCCAGCTCGCTGGGTTGACTCGCCTGGTTGACCCGCTGGGTTGACCCGATCCAGGGGTGCAAGTGTGGGTGCTTTGATCCATTTTACCGGGTGCCTTGAACACTTTTTGAGCCAATTTTTCCACAAATTTTTATTCTTCTAATGTACCTACAAAAGCATAAAAACACGTAATAGACACAAAATCGAATACTAACTCACTAGAAATTAAGGTGCAATTTAGACACTAAAATGTGTCTATCACCTGTGGACCAAGATCCTTGTACATCACTTGTCAGGTTATCCTTCTTAGCATCATAGTAATCACATAACTCGCCTTGGAGTTGAGGGCAGTAGCATCAGGTCACAAGTCCATATTAGTACAATTCTACACTCAAGTCACAAGTTTATATTAGTTCAATTCTATAAGGGCTCAACGAGTTAACATCCAAAATAGTTTAATCATGAACTGATAAACAAAGTATGCACTTAAAAAATGAGTTCAAAATGAGAATAGTCTGTACATGCTCCTACGATCAACTTGTAGTGTCATATGTTTCATTTTCTAAATATAATAGATATTGGCATGTAAAATAGTTTACCTAGAGCATTATTTTATGACTAAAGAAGCTTCCTAACAGTTGAATCAACGGAAAGAAAATTCAACTACTAAACTGGGCTTTGTGTACAGTTGTTTTGAGCTCTAGATAGTTAATTTTGAAAGTACTCAGCACTTCTTCTGTTGGAGTTAACCTGGTGCTGAGTTTTTAGTACTCATTTATGTCTGTAGTAGCTACAGAACAGTCAAAGCCCTTGCACCATGTTTTAGAAAATCAGAAGAAAAAACATATTGCAACCTAGGCAGGGAATCAGACACATCAAAGTTATTTTCATGCTCAAGTATAAATAGATAACTAATGGAGTCCTAATCATTTGCATCTTAAAGTTGCATATTAAGCCGCAGACGTTGAAGCTTATTAAGTTCTGTACATGTTCAGGTATCATAAACTAAGCTTATATAAAAATTAGAATACGATTATTTTCTGTGTTGGATAAAAGTTTAAAGCAATTGATAGAACTTAATAACAGTTGATAGTGTTACAAAACAGTTACTCTATCAATATGTTTCCTGAATAAATGACTATGTGAATCAATTCTGACTTAAGGATTTTAGATAAAATGCTGAAGAACAACTTTAAAAGCTTCAGAGCTGATTTATATGTTCATGTATCTTCCTTAAAACACTGACATCATGATATAAAATTACATTTACCTATTTCTAGTTAAACTGAAAATCATGCTAAAAGATGTTATGTAGCATAGAGAACTCTTTTTTATGGATAAACGCAATCCAATTAAGTTGCAGGACAGATTTTAGAAAATTTTAAAAGTTCGATTAAAATTAACAGTTAACTTAATATTTCTACTCAAAGGTTCAGTTCTTACAGCTAAATGTAAGCATGGAATTTGAGATACGTTCAAGTAACACTGAAACTGGAAAATTGTTGAATATGCCTCAAGATATATTTACCGGGCTCTTAATAAAATCATTTGTATTCAACTCATTTAGAGTTACAGTATGCAGGTGTACAAGAATCAGGCTTGGTAGAATGATGCTCAAGGTTCATAAAGATTTCATTTTAAACATGTTAAATCATGCTTATCAAATACTCTAACAACTTAATTTTCCCCTAGCATTCAAGCAGGATTTCATTGTGAACATGAGATAATAAACTTATGTTTTTAAGTAGTAAAAAGTTCACGCTCCAATCATACATAGATGACAATTAAGAATCATGGATAAGATGAAACCATTATACACAATATAGAATGAGTATAGCAATCAAATATTTGAGGAAAAATAACTTATACCTATCTCTTTTGAGTTTGAATTGAAATGCATAGGGATTACTTATCTGCCCCCCCTGAATTTTCTTTGCATTTCTGTGCAAAGAATACTTGTGCTCACGAAATTGCATTGGAACTGTGCTGCGGGTTTTAAAATTGTGAAGTGTCATTGGTGTTGCAGTCCTTCTAACTGCGGGTTTTCTTTGTCAACCCAGTCCATTCTAACTGCTTCATTTTCAACCTGTAGTGTGTATGCTTTTGCTGGAGATATCATTCTGAAAGATGCACATTTTCATCTCAACATCAATCTTTAATGTTGATGTACGAAGAACAACAGCTTGATACCCAGGTATTATTCACTCATTGAGGATGGTTTATGATGCCTTGCTCTGAACCTAACAAAAACACCACTGGAAAACTCAGATGTACCAGTTAATTGATGTACCGGTTGATTTACACTGTTATAAACTTTCACAAGAAACTTGTCAGTGAACAAACATGAATTTAACAGGATCTATTTCCAAACAACATTTCAAAAGAAAAATCATCATTGTAGGTAGAACATGTTCTGATTTTAACATAAAATCCTCTAATCAATTAAAAAATATAAACCACACTTGAAGTTAATGTTCTTTCTGAACATCTACAGTAGACACAAACCAAATTCAAATCAGTTTGGTGGGTAAAAAAGTTAATGATTGACCATGAATAGGCAGAAATCTTTGAAAATTGAAAATAAAATAAAATTAAAGTAAAACTATGAGTAATCTTTGAAAATTGATCAAGCAAATCTCAATGATGAACCCTAAATTTTTTCCCTGAAAATTTCATTTTGAAATTGGAGGAATAATGATTGAAATCAAATTAAACAAAATCAGAAGATGCAAACTTATCTTTCCAATTCAATTTTGTTGATGACTGAGTCGATTGAATCTTCTTTTCTAATTGATGTTGGTGTCGATTCTTGTTGTTGACTTTGAGGAAGAACATTGAAATCCCTAATTCTCAAATTCAAGCAATTTTTTGATCCCTGTTTTCAAATTCACTCCAAACCCTTTTGTTCTCCCATCATCATTAGTTTAATACTCGATTCAATTCCGTGTAATCTCAAAATCACTTGAAATCCCAATTTTTGATTTCACTCCCAAATCAACTTTAAACTGCGTCTTTCCTGCTCGGATATCAGATAAGTATTCATTGTCAAGTAAGAAGAAAAAACTCCTACTTAACATCGGTAACGTGTTTAATAACAATCCTTGAATTTTTTTCCTGTTCTCCCAGCTGAAATCTTACTTTAATTCTCTTGATTTTTATCACAGGTAAAGAACTGGTGAGGAACAACAGAAGATCTAGGAAAAGAAAGAAAAGAAAAACCATTTTATTAACTTCTCTCTTCACTGTAAGAGAAACCAAAATCCCTAATTCTTCACCATTCTACTTTCAGGTAGGATGAATCCTTTTAAACATCCCTGTTTCTACCGCCAAATTGTTTATGCCAAAAATCTCATCAGCAAAAACAACCAAATATCATAATAAAAGATAGACGAAAATGAAGATAACACAAAAGATTTAACGTGGTTCGCCCATGATTATCCTACATCCACGGGTAATGAAGTTGGAGTTCTTATTCATATCTGGGTTACAGTTGAGAATGAAGCAGAGGAGGCCTCCATCGGGCCAAAAGTCCCCCTCTTTCTCACTAAAAATGGTATTTAAAGGTACACAAAAGATGATAATTACTAAAATGCCATATGCCATATGTCATCAGAGTTCGCCACGTGTCGAAGAAGATTCATCATATTTCTCCATGTGTCAACGGGATCCGCCACGTGTTCTTATTGTCCTTATCTTCAAAATGACTTATATCCAAAAGTTGGTGCGGACATGATGATTGGACACGGATGATCGGGCACGGATGATCGGTCACGGATGATCGGGCATGAATGATCGGGCATAGATGATCGGACCAAGCTAGAACGGTCGGGATGATGACGTCGCTTCGGGACATGATGACGTCGCTTCGGGACGTGATGATGTCACTTCGGACGAACATCATTTTGTCATAGATGATCGGACCAAGCTAGAACGGTCGGGATGATGATGTCGCTTCGGGACGTGATGATGTCATTTCGGGCGAACATCATTTTGTCCCCAACATTGTTTATGCCAAAAATCTCATCAGCAAAAACAACCAAAGATCATAATAAAAGATAGACGAAAATGAAGATAACATAAAAGATTTAACGTGGTTCGACCATGATTAGCCTACTTCCACGGGTAATGAAGTTGGAGTTTTTATTCATATCTGGGTTACAGTTGAGAATGAAGCAGAGGAAGCCTCCATCGGGCCAAAAGTCCCCCTCTTTCTAACAAAAAAATGGTATTTAAAGGTACACAAAAGATGATAATTACTAAAATGCCCTACGCCATATGTCATCAGAGTTCGCCACGTGTCGAAGAAGATTCACCATATTCCGCCATGTGTCAACGGGATCCGCTACGTGTTCTTATTGTCCTTATCTTCAAAATGACTTCTATCCAAAAGTTGGTGCGGACATGATGATCGGACACGGATGATCGGGCATGGATGATCGGGCATAGATGATCGGACCAAGCTAGAACGGTCGGGATGATGACGTCGCTTCGGAACATGATGACGTCGCTTTGGGACGTGATGATGTCACTTCGGGCGAACATCATTTTGTCATAAATGATCGGACCAAGCTAGAACAGTCGGGATGATGACGTCGCTTCGGACGTGATGATGTCACTTCTGGCGAACATCATTTTGTCCCCAACAGTCATGAGCTAAATAACGATTCTATTTCCTCATAAGGCTTGTTCAAGCTTGCTAAAGCAAGTTTGTAACTTGGGTATGTTAGTTACAATTAATGCTAGTTATTATATTTAGTAATAAGTTAAGCGAATATTATCTACAATTTAACTAAGGAATGATTATGGATGCTAGTAGCTATATTTAACGAATATCTTAAACCACTAATTACGCTTAGATTTCAAGTGAATTAATATGTGTAGTTTGTAATAAAAGTAAGTTATATCTATAGTACTAAAAATCCTTAAAAATGCCGTTAAATTTTATCTAAGGTAACAATACAACTTTATAATTAAATTAAATATAGTGTATCTTAGTAAATTAACTTAGCTTAAGATAAATATGGAAATTTATATACTTGGAAGTTACCCGTTTTAGATCTAAGCAAGAGTTGGATATTGACTATAAATAGAGGACCCCTTGTGGCTATACAATTCATCCTTTAACTTCTGGGTAGTGCTATGAGAAAGTGGGAATCCATTCCTTTCAGATCGTTTTGAACAAGCGTGGAACTTTAAGAATTCTCTAGGGCATTGAGAACCGCATGGGATACTGTGATAAGGAAGTCATCTTCTGGGGTAAAACTATTAATACAATTAATGCTTATAATCTAGTTGATTAAAACCTAGATTGATAAAATTCTTTTGACGTTTTGTCTTTAGAAGTTTTCTCAGGTTACCTCTAGTTAATTTAGTTGAACATGAAGATAGATCAATTAAGGAGCTTTGCACAAGTATTGAGCATATGAGGCCCTTGATTATTGAACAACCTGGGGATACCACATTTTATGATCATAACCAAGTTCCAATTGGAAGTTGAGTAGCGATAATATTCTTGATGGACTTGGGAGAAACTCATAATCAAATAAATGACATATGTTATGAGATTCATATGCATAGGATTAAAGAGGTTATAGCCGCACAAGCATCGTTAAAACGGGGTAACTTGGAGGGTTGGATTGTCTCAACTACATTGAGATAGAAGTTGCATAGTAAACATAAATGTAACGGTATAATTTGATTTTATTCGTTAACAAAATTATATTTCATTTTAAATGTTTTATTGTCATTTTTATATTATATTTTTTTTATCATTTATAATTACATCATGAGCCCTAGGTTGTTAATTACTTTGTCTATTCCCTGATCTAACCTCTCCCAATAAGATCATTTAAGGTGTGTCATATACAGTATAGGTCAAATCAAAAAAATTATAGTCTACTCAATACCTTCGTCTTCGGTAAATGAATAACATAAAATTTATTAAATTATTTAAATCCAAAAATTAAAAATAAAATTTAGTATAATTATTTAATTAAGTTTGAATTAGTATTTTTTTTTATTAATGTTTGAATAAATATGAAAGTTCAAGTTCGTTCGTTAACATGATATCCACTTTGTCGTAAATATGTGTAGGAACAAAATGGTAATTTAAGGGTGTCCATAATGGTAAGACCAAGCCCAAAAATCAAAGAGTAAAATTTTTACTCTTTGATTCGGTCCAAAAACAGCGGATTCACCATTAAAAATGATCGTACGGGGGATAGGATAACGCTTGTTGTTGGGCGGGCGTCTGGATATACGTTTTTTGAGATGGGCGGTTGTCTAGTATAACGCTTGCGTGAGGCGGACATCTGGTTGAACGCTTGATGTGGGGCGTAAACGAAGATTACGCCTGATGATAGACGGACTCCTAGACGCAGCCCCAAAGACGAGCGCTTTACTAGACAAACGCCTGATGGAGCGGTTTCCTAACATTACGCCTGATCAATTGTGTACATGTACGAGAGAAGTGTGTGCGAAAAAATACGGGCGTGCATCTAGCCAACCGCTTGAAGAACCGGGCGGATCCGTAGACGAACGCCTAGAAAAACAAGCGGACGCTTGCATCAACGCCGGTTGTCTTTTAATCATATATAAGGCTTGCAAATGCAAGCATTGGTTCACATCAACGCCTGTTGTCTTTTAATCATTTATTGGTTACTAGATTAGATTAGTGATGATTAGTTATAATTGGCTCACTAATTTCCTATACAACGATGGTTCACTAACTGGTTACTAGATTACGGTTACTAATTGGTTAGAAATGCAAACGTATGGCTCCATCAACACATAGGAAATAGAATGATTGGTTCTTAATGAAGCGGATCCTTACATCCGCGCTTGGTTATGATTTGCTCCATTATGATTTTATAAGTCAAAGAAAACCCAAGCGGATCTCTAGCATTACGCTTTAATGGGACGGTGATTTGATTACCACCTGATAGTGGGCGTGATCCTAGACGCACGCTTCATCAGACGTAATCTTGGGTGAATGCTTCATCAGGCGGAGTTTTGGTTAAGGTCCGTATTTTGAAGCGTTATCCTAGACGAACGCTTGATGATAGACGGTTACGTACACATACGCCTATCCCCAGACGGTTACCTACATGTCCGTCCGACTATACTTGGTTTGGTCCGGAAAAAAATACCAAAAATAATCTTGAACAATGACAAATCCGGACCAAAGAAGGTTTATGCTCGCGTCTTTTTGCTATGTTTTGGACGGACCAAAGACCAAATTTAAGTTTGGTCCGTCTTTTATCCCTACCATTGTGGACGTTCTAAAGGATCCTTCTTCTCTACGACCATACTCATGCGTTGGACGGTGAGATTGTCAATCAAAATTCACGTATACTTAATATGGTAGGGAACTTGTGAAATGATTAATGTTGTTGCAACAATTTTAAAAGTCGGTAACAGATAACAATCCATTTTTTTCTATGAAAACTTGTGCAAGACAAAACATTCACATGAATTTTGTTTTGGATCTCCGATATGGACCAACACAAAAGGATACGTTAACGATCTTATGTAGCTAACTACTGATACATACAGGCATTGGCCTAGATGGAAAATCATGTATGTGTATCATTAATACTGACACATGATCTTTAATATATCAGTAAATCTTTTTATTTCTCTATACTGAATGATATGTACCAGTTGTTATGTCTGTATCTATAAAAATACTGAAACAGAAGATGTTAATGTTAAAATAAAATTTTTGAATTGAAACACTGATCTGTAAAAAGAACAGAGCACCTATTTAGTAAATTGTCCTTAACACAATAGTCCGCGTATACTCCTTAAAAATGAGGGATGCTATACCCCCACAGCGGAGACGTGTCCAGGATAAAACTGCCTATTTTGATTTGTATAAGCACAATACAAATCACCCACTCAACGAACTCAACAACAATAGAAGAAGGAAGGAAATAAACAAGCGAAGCGCATAGCAAAGCAAGAAAAGGGGAAAAGAGCTAGGGATAGTAACCTGAGTTGAAATGAAGAAGTCGATTTTTTTTATAGGCAGAGAGAAGAGAATAATTGTAATGACAATTGAATGAGAATCAATTCCGTGCATGGAGCACGGACATAAATTGTAAAACGGAATGAAAACGGGAAAATTTAAATCAATTCAAATTTAACCTTTACTGCCGGCAAAAAAATTTAGTAAGTAAAATATATTCTGTCGGATCAGATGCCCCCCCATTAAGATAATTTATTTTTATATTTAAATTCATTTGAAAAATATATCAAAAGAATTTTGTCCAAAAAGCTAAGTCTTGGTTGACCCACACCCGGCCCGCCCGACCGGACGACGACGGCGTGCGTGCTTCGGTGCGAAGCACCGCGTGTGTGTGAAATGTGTGGTTGCACCAACTAGCCCATTGCCTAAGTCCTCTCTCTCACACAAAAGTGTGTTGACCCAAAGGGCCACTCTTAGATGCAAATTTCTTAGTAATATGGAGAGGCAACATCTTTAGTTTTTCCTATATGGGACTAAAGATTTCATTCACAAATAGTGAAAATGAGCTAGTATCCTTAGTGACCCCTTGGTCCTAAGTTCCAATTAATCCAAGACAAAAAACAAACCACATAAAATCAATTTCTCCAACAATCCTCCACATGAATGAAAAACCGATAAAAATCAGAAATCAAAAAGCGAGAAATATCACTATAGGCAATAGGTGTCCATAAGGTCTTGAACCTTTGCTTAGTGAGAAATTATCGGAACTACTTGATGGACAATGAACGCGATGTCTTGAACTGCCATCGTTTGGTGTAGTTTATCAATAACTTCCATGCGTGATATCACTCTAGGCGCTGTCAAGTTCGTGTCGTTGTGTCCATTTTGGCCCTGGACGTATCCCGTTTCTCAGAATGCTCTAGAGAATCACCTCAATTCTCATAGGAAGCGACCCACTTCCACATTCAGATAGGTTAGTTCCATCAAGAGTGTTTACTGCTACACCCCACTTCAATCTTAAATTGAAACTATAAAACTCATTAAGACTTAATAAAATAACATCCTTCACATGCAGTCACACTATCACGTCTACAGCATAGGGAAGGGACAAAAAATGAAATTCTCTGATAGTGTTTCCTTTAACCAACCACAAATTAGTTGTCTCATTCAAAACCTTGATCTTGGGATCTCCAGTCAGCAAGGTTGAGTATCCTTCATGGCAAGTTTATTTAATGAGCTTAAGCCACATCCCATTTGATGCATTACTAACTATCTATTTGGACAAACCTTTCGTCAAAGGGTCTGCGATGTTCTCCTTAGACCTCACAAAGTCAACACAAATAAAGCTAGTTGAGATTAGTTGTTTCAGGGAATTATGTCTCCTACGAATGTGTATAGACTTCCCATTATAGTTGTTGTTTTTAGCATTAGCTATTGCAGCTTGACTATCACAATGTATAGATATAGCTGGCACAGGCTTATGCCAAAAGAAATGTCTTCTAAAAATCATCTTAGCCAAGCGGCTTCCTTTCCTGCTTTAACTAACGCAAGAAACTCTGACTCCATAGTGGATCGAGCTATATATGTCTGTTTGGAACTCTTCCAAAATACAGATCCACCTGTTACAGTGAAAATATATCCACTCGTAGACTTAGACTCCTCTGAGTCTGATATCCAGTTTGCATCACAAAATCCTTCAAGGGCTGCAGGGTATCTCTCATAATTCAAACAAAAGTTCAAAGTGTACTTCAAGTACCTCAGCACTTTAATAAGTGCATCCCAATGCTCCTGCCCTGTATTACAGGTATACCTACTCAACCTACTCACATCATAAGCAATGTCTGGTCTCGTACAATTCATCAAATACATCAGACTTCCTATAACACATGAGTATTCATGTTGTGAAAATCCATTACCATTATTCTTTTTGAGTCTACAACAAGTATCATACAGAGTACAAGCAGGTTTACAATCAAACTGATTATACTTTTAACCACAAATTCAACATAATGAGATTGACTAAGACTATATCCATTAGAATTTCTTCTAATCTTCATCCCTAAGATCACATCAGCGGGGCCTAAGTCTTTCATGTCAAAGTTCTCATTTAGCATGTTCTTTGTAGAATTAATTACATCCATGTTTGTACCAAGTATAAGCATATCATCAACATACAAGCATACAATCACACAGGCATCATTCATAAGTTTAGTATAAACACACTTGTCAGATTCATTGCTTTTAAAACCACTAGAAATCAATACATGATCAAATTTTTCATGCCACTGTTTAAGTACTTGTTTCAAACCATACAAAGATTTTTTCAGTTTACAAACTTTTTTTTTCAAACATTTCACTACAAATCCCTCAGGTTGGTCCATGTAAATTTCTTCATCTAATTCACCATTAAGAAAAGTTGTCTTTACATCCATTTGATGTATCTCTAAGTTATGAATGGCAGCAATAGCAATTAACATCCTAATGGAAGTAATTCTCGTAACAGGTGAATAAGTATCAAAGAAATCTGCACCTTCTTTCTGTTTATATCCTTTAACTATTAATCTAGCTTTGTATTTTTCCACATTTCCATCTACCTTACGTTTCCTTTTGAAGATCCATTTACAACCTATGGGTTTACACCCTAAAGGTAAATCTACAATCTCCCACATACCTTTCTGTATAATGGAATCCATTTCACTAATGGCAGATTTTTTCCACCATGGAGCTTCATAAGAAGTCATGGCTTCTCTATAAGTCTGTGGATCAGTCTCAGCTAAGCATGTTATGAAGTCTGGCCCAAAATATTTTTCATTTCTAATCCTTTTACCTCTTCTAGGCTCAATTTCAACTCCATCTTCCTCTAAGGGTAATGTATGACTTGTCGAAGGGACATCTAAGGGATCAACACATATCATGCGAGAATCAGATTTCAATGGAAAAACATTTTCAAAGAACACAACATCCCTAGATTCCATAATAGTATTCACACCAATTTTAAAAATTTCAGAACTTACAACCATAAATCTATATGCAGTAGTATGCTCAGGATACCCTATGAAGACACAGTCAACAGTTTTGGGTCCTATCTTGGTTCTCTTAGGGGAAGGAATGGAAACCTTAGCCAAACACCCCCAAACTTTAAAGTATGCATAAGAAGGTTGTCTACCTTTCCATAACTCATATGGAGTTTTGTCTGATCCTTTAAAGGGAACTCCGTTCAAGACATAGCAAGCTGAGAGGACGGCCTCCCCCCATAAGTTTGTAGGTAATCCTGGACTAATTAACTTGGCATTCATCATCTCCTTAAGGGTTCGGTTCTTCCGTTCAGCCACACCATTAGATTATGGTGAATAAGGAGGGGTTACTTCGTGTTAAAGGTAGCACTCATTTGGTTTTCAACTTCTAGTTTATACATCTTAAAGGCTTCTAAGTCATCATCCTTACCTTTAAGCAAATATATATGACAGTACCTCGTACAATCATCTATAAAAATGACAAACCATTTCTTACCACCTCCAGTTCAAATTGATTTCATGTCAACTATGTCTGAATGAATTAATTCTAAGGGTTTAGAATTCCTTTGAATATTTTTTCTAAAAGGTTTTTTAGCATATTTTGACTCTACACATACTTCACATTTATGTTCATTATCCAAACTAAAATTGGGTATTCAGTCCATGCTAGCCAGTTTATGCATTGACTTATAGTTTACATGTCCAAGTCTACCATGCCAAACATTTAATGACACCCAAACATAAGCAGAAGAATCAATTTTATTCATTTCATCAGAGGTTACATTAAGTTTATAGAGACCCTCAGTCTTATAACCCTTACCCACATACTCTTTACCCTTAGTGACAACAGCTTTTCTAGATTCAATTACAATTTTAAAACCCTTATAATCTAAAACACCACAAGAAACAAGAATTTTGCAGATGTCCGGAACATGAAGAACTTCATTCAATGTGAGAGTCTTGCCAGAAGTGAGCTTTAGCCCAACTTTGCCTTTTCCTGCAACATGTGCTGCAGATGAGTTACCCATGTAGAGTTTCTCCCCTTCCCCTACCTTCTAATAGGAGGTGAACATATATTTGTTTCTACATACATGCTATGTAGCACCAGAGTCTACCCACCAGTCTCTCACATTGGTTACCAAATTAACTTCAGACACCGTACCAGAAATCTCGTTCTTGTTGTTTTCAACCAAATTAGCATTGTTTTCTTATTATTAAAGTCCTTACGTTTTCTACAATGAATGGCTATATGGCCAGGAGTTCCCAAAACATAACAAGAACCTTTAATTTTATTAATGCCAAATTTGGCTTTCTGAAATATACCTTTCTTGTGAGGACTAGACTTAGGGTTGCGTTTACTGCTTTCACCCTTTTAAGTATTGGAAGACTTGTGTTCAATTACATGATCCTTGTGGGACATGTCCCTTGTAGAAGATACGTTCTTGTCTTTGGAGCACAATAAATATTCCACTTGAATCTTCTTACCTAAATAAACAATACTGACCTCACCAGTTTCATGTCTCAATCTACGTTTGTATTCGGACCAGGAATACGGTAATTTCTCAATCACAGCAGACACTTGAAAAGTTTTATCTATCACCATGCCTTCAGCAAGAATTTCATTGATAATACGCTGAAGTTCAAGGAATTGATCAACCACACATTTGTCGTTCGACATTTTATAATCCAAGAACCTAGCTACCAAGAATTTCTTACCTCCAGCAGTTTCAGCTTGATATTTTGCCTCTAAAGCAGCCTATAAATCAAAAGCAGAAAAGTTCTCTTTTGCATTATAAAAGTCATCCAGTGCATCCTCGAAACAATTCAGAATATGGTTTTTAGCCATATAATTCTGCCTAACCCAACTTTCCAAATCCCTTTCATTTCCAGCATCATTCAAACCCTCATCAAAAGATTTCAGAACAAGTTCATCTAACATATGAAAACTCAGAAAAAACAACATCTTTGATTGCCATTTTTTAAAATCCTTCCCGCAGAATTTTTCTGGTACGTCAACATCATTTTTACCCATTGTTACAGAAGAAGTGATATTGTGTTAAGATTTTTGTGTATGCAATAATAAAAATATTGAAACAGAAGATGTTAATGTTAAAATAAAATCTCTGAATTGAAACACTGATTTGCACACAAAGGACAGAGCCACTTGCTCAGCAAATTGTCCTTAACACAATAGTCTGCGAGTACTCCTCAAGAATGAGAGATGCTATACCCCTACAACGGAGATGTGTCCAGGATAGAACTGTCTGTTATGATTTGTATAAGCACAATACAAATCACCCACTCAACGAAGTCAACACCAATAGAAGAAGGAAGGAAATAAACAAGCAAAGCAAGAAGAGAGGAAAAAAAGCTAGGGATATTAGCATGCTCTGGGATGAGTTGAAATAAAGAAGTCGATTTTCTTTTATAGGCAGAGAGAAGAGAATAGCTGTAATGGCAATTGAATGAGAATTAAATCCGTGCATGGAGCACGAACATAAATTGTAAAACGGAATTAAAACGTGCAAATTTAAATCAATTCAAATTCAACCTTTACTGCCAGCAAATTTTTTTAGTAAGTAAAATATATTCCGCCAGGTCAGATGCCTCCTCATTAAGACAATTTTTATTTTTATATTTAAATTCATTTGAAATATATCAAAAGAATTTTGTCCAAAAAGCTAAGTCTTGGTTGACCCACACCCGGCCCGGCCGACCGGACGGCAGCGGCGTGCGTGCTTCTGTGCGAAGCACCGTGCGTGTGTGAAGTGTGTGGTTGCACCAGCTAGCCCATTACGTAAGTCATCTCTCTCACACAAAAGTGTGTTGACCCAAAGGACCACTCTTAGATACAAATTTCTTAGTAATGTGAAGAGGCAACATCTTTAGTTTCTCTTATATGGGACTAAAGGTTTCATTCACAAATAGTGAAAATGAGCTAGTGTCCTTGATAATCCGTTGGTCATAAGTTTCAATTAATCCAAAACTAAAATAAACCACATAAAATCATTTTCTTCAACACCCGTATAAATCGGTATCGCTTTAATACAAACAAACATGATAAATGCTATGTTGTTTAATGATCATAATTTTTATTATTATTTATAACATCAATATCCGAATGTATTAATCAAAACATATTCTACGGATATCCAATCAGAAATTTATGATAAAGATTATAGAGGTTTGTATCAGTCAAATATAAACTGACACCAAAGGATACTGCTACACTAAGAATCTTGTATCAGTACTTACTAATATTAATATCTATCAGCTGGTATCACTCGCCTAACGTTGCAAACCCCAATAATAAGTGACAGTCTTTCCTAAATTTTCTATCGCTTTCAGCCAACCATCCTATATATTAGTATTCTAGTTGTACAAGAACAAAGAAGGAGGTGACGATAAGACAAACACTTAAACAATTTCCTCATGCAAGTTTTTTTTTTTGTAGGTATCCCACCACCTTTCAACTTTGTATGAAGTGGATCCGTATAAGGATTACCCAGATAAAATTGAAAATCATCTCGCCATCCATTCTTTAAAAATCACCTTCTTGGTCATATAGAGGCAGATCGTCCATACCACATGGTATTCCTATAATGAATATGTTGGATAAAAATTATTCCTGTAATAAATAAACAAACCAAACACCAGAAGCTTCGAAAATGTTAACGTTAGCGCAAATATCACATTTTCAGACAATCACTCAAAACACAGATAAGAGGAGTCGCCTGTTCAACAGACTGCCCTTAACTCGATATTTGCCAGGTACACTTTAGAAAAGTGTTGCTATACCTTTTAGAGTTGGCAAATCGAATCCAGGATAAAACCTCTTGATACCAACCCATTTAGCAAGACTCGTTGGCCCGTTGTGAACTTAACAGAAGAATAAGATAAAAATAAATCTATTGCGCACAACAAAGCGAGAAGAGGGGAAAAGACGACAGGATAGTAGCTGCGTCTGGGGTAAGTTGAAAATGAAAATTCTTTTTCTTTTATAGACAAATTTGAGAGAAGAGAATTAAATTGTATTTATGAAAAATCTTTTAATTTAATTCTCATTAATTCACATAAATAATAAAACGGTTTTTTTTTTAATTCACATAAATAATGAAACGGTTTTAATATTTATTATATGAATTTAAAATAAAACCATTAACTCTTGATAGGCACACGCTGGGCACACGCCGGCTCACGCCAAGCATACGACGGCTCACGCCAGCTCACGCAAAACACACGCAAAAAACACACGCAAGCTCCGCAAGCCCACGTGCGTGCTTCGGTGCGAAGCACCGCACATGTGTGAATTTGCCCACTAGCCCATTCCCTTAGTCTATATCCAATCCACACATTTTTCCCTTAGAAGTAACTTTCGTGGTAATTAGATAGACTTCATCCTTGGTTTATCCCATGCGGGACAAACCAAAGGTTTCTCATTCACATAGAAGTGAAAAATGGATTTTTTATTTCCACACACAATATAGGCTAGTGACCCTTTGGTCCCATCAAGATAATTTTTGTAACAAAATATTTGTTTTTTTGTAAATAAGCAATAAATTCATTTTTAATTCTAACAATCCCCCACATGAATGAAGAAAGCGATAAATCAGAAAACCGAAAAACGAGAAATACCTCTTAAGCAATAGGTGACCATATGGAATTGAACTTTTGCTTAGTGAGAAGTACCGGAACTACTTGATAGACAGTGAACGCGATGTCTTGAACTGCCATCGTTTGGTGTAATTCATCAATAGCTCCTTACGCGAGATATCTCTCAAGAGTGCTGTTAAGTTCACGCCGTTGTGTCCGTTTTGGCCCTGGACATATCCCGTTTCTCAGAATGCTCTAGAGAATTAGCTCAGTTCTCATAGGAAGCGACCCACTTTCTCATTCAGATAGGTGAGTTCTATCAAGAGTGTTAACTGCTAAACCCTATTTCAATCTTAAATTGAAACTATAGAACTCATTAAGACTTTATTATAAGTCATCCTCACATGCAGTCACACTATCACGTCTACACCATAGGGAAGGGACAGAGAAATTAATTCTCTAATAGTGTTTAATTTTTACCCGCCATAAATTAGTTGTCTCATTCAAAACCTTGATCTTGGGATCTCCAGTCAGCAAGGTTGAGTATCCTTCGTGGAAAGTTTTAATTGATGGGCTTAAGTCCCATCCCCCTCGATGCATTATTAACTATCTCCTTGGACAAGCCTTTCGTCAAAGGGTCCGCGATATTCTCCTTAGACCTCACAAAGTCAACAGAAATAACGCCATTCGAGATTAGTTGTTTTAGAGAATTGTGTCTTCTCCGAATATGAATGGATTTTCCATTATAATTGCTATTTTTAGCATTAGCTATTGCAGCTTGACAATCGCAATGTATAGATATAGCTGGCACAGGCCTATGCCAAAGAGGAATATCTTCTAAAAAGCATCTTAGCCAAGCGGCTTCCTCTCCTGCTTTATCTAACGCAATAAACTCGGATTCCATAGTGGGCCGAGCGATAAGGTCTGTTTGGAACTCTTCCAAGACACTGATCCACATCTTAGAGTAAAAACGTATCCACTCGTAGATTTAGACTCCTCTGAGTCTGTTATCCAGTTTGTATTACAATGTCCTTCAAAGACTGCAGAGTATCTCTTATAACTCAAAAAAAGTTTAAAGTGTATTTTCGATACCTTAACACTCTAAAAAGTGCATCCCAATGCTCCTATCAAACTGGTTATATTTTCTAAGTACAGATTCAAAGTAATGAGATTGACTAAGACTATATCTATTAGACTCTCTTCTAGTTTTCATCCCTAAGATTACATCTGAGGGACCTAAGTCTTTCATGTCAATGTCTCATTCAACATGTTCTTAGTGGAATAAATTACATCTATGGTTGTATCCAGTATAAGCATATCATCAACATACAAACATACAATCACACAGGCATCATTGACAATTTTAGTGTAAACACACTTGTCAGATTCATTTATTTTAAAATCCACTAGAGAACATTACATAATCAAAATTTTCATGCTCTAAAAGATTTTTTCTATTCTAAATCTTTTGCCTCTTCTAGGCTCAACTTCATCTTCCTATAGAAGTATTGTCTGACAAGTAGAAAGGACATCTAGGGGATCAATATATATCATGCGAGATTCAGATTTCGAAGGAAAATAATTTTTCCAATGAACATAACATCCCTAGATTCCATATTGGTATTCAGACCAATTTCTAAAATATCAGAACTCACAACCCTAACCTTATGTAGTGTGTTCAGGATATCCTATGAAGACACAATCAACAGTTTTGGGGTCATTTCTATGTCCTCTTAGGTGGAGGGATAGAAACCTTAGTCAAGCACCCCCACATTTTTGAAGTATGCAAAATAGGGTTGTCTGCCTTTCTATAATTCATTTGGAGATATATCTGATCCTTTAATAAGTACTTTGTTCAGGACATGGCAAGCTGAGAGGACGGCCTCCCCCCACAAGTTCGCAGGTAGTCCTGAACTAATTCATGGTTTTATCATCTCCTTAAGGGATTATAATTTCACCTCTAGTTTGAACTGAGTTCAAGTCAACTAGGTCTGAGGAATTAATTCCAAGGGTTTAGAATTTTTCCTGAACATTTTTCTTATATGACATTTTAGCATATTTTAATTTATGCATATTTAACCTTTATGTTTACTTTCCAAATTAAATTAGGGAATGCAGCCTATGCTCGCCAGATTAATCATTGAAAAACATGACCAAGTCTGTCATGTCAAACATTCAATAACACACAACCATAAGAGGAATCAATTTTATTTATTTAAAAAGAGGTTACATCTAATTTGTAAAAACAATGATTATTCGTTCGCCGGAACCAGAAGTTAAAATTTTGGTGGATAGGGATCCCGTAAAAACTTCAATGAGTTATAGCTCTTTATACTGAGTTACACTATTTTTTTCCAGATTCATAAAAACCCTTATCATCTAAGATACTACAAGATACAAGAATTTTACAGATGTCAGGAACATGAACAATTTCTTCAATGTGAGAGTTTTGCCAAAAAATGAGCTTCAGCCCAACTTTGCCTTTTTCCGCAACCTGTGCTGCGGACGAGTTACCCATATAGAGCTTTTCTCCTTCCCCTACCTTCTGATAGGAGGTGAACACATCTTTGTTTCCGCGGACATGCTTGGTAGCACCAGAGTCTACCCACCAGTCTCTCACATTGGTTACCAATTTGACTTCAGACACTGTACCAAAAAACTTGTTCTTTTGATTTTTCATAATAATTTAGCATTATTTTATTTTATTTCTCTATAAATAAAATCCTTACGATTTCTATAAAATATTGCCTAATAATATTATGAATATGATTTATTTATAATCAACACCCACGCATGCTCCACGTTAAATCATTTTTAGTGCATGATAACTACGTTTTATTATGCGTATAATTGTCTTGATTTATGCATTAAATTTAGTGCACAATTACGTTTCATAAAACGTGACCTACGGTTGTTAATTTGAGTGTATTAACCGTTTTAATAATTTCAAGACATCATGCATCATATATTAAAAAATATATTATGATTATAATTAATAAATCATACATGTATATTATGATTCGTTCATATTCTGTTGCTTCCTTTAGAACGACCAAGAAAACTGCCTCCGAAAATTCTGCAATTTAACTACCAAGAAAATTGCCTCCGAAAACCACCAGAAGCAGATAACCCAGATTCATAAGCAAACACGAATTGAACACCTTCCTCTGACGAAAACGAGTAAAATAAACAATCCCCGGATGACCATCTTTCTATGACTTAAACCCGAGCCCAACCCAAATTGAATGTCCAAGTCCATTTAGTCATCCCTTATAATTTTGTTGAGCACAATTAGTAAAGATGAAAGAAACTCTAGAGAAGCATGTGAGTCACATGGGTGACATGTGAAGGAAGGGCAAAATAGTCTTTTTGCGGATTCTTTTAACCCTAGAGGATCACCTTCACCGATCCTCTTTGTCCGTTTTCTTTCCACTGACAGGAAGACATTCAGCCTTTCACGGTGGCATTCATATCCTTGAGACGGCGATCTTGAATGCAAAGCTCCATAGGTCCAGCCAATTGAAACGGTGCTAAAATTGGTAAAACAGAATCATTTGGTTTCACTAACCCATTCATTTCCTCCTCTGAATGAAAATCGGCAATTCAACATGTTCCCAACTTTTCACATCTTCAAGAAATTTCCAGCAACAGCATTAACAAGAATGTCTATCCTCCCAAAAGGCTCAAATGTCGCATCGACAACTCTACTCGTGTCTTCCTTCTTCCGCACATCTCCCACGAATCCAATTGTCTCCCATGATTCCGATTGCCTGGATTCCGAGAGAGCGAAGAGAAGAGACAACAAAATGAAGAACAGATTTGTCCCTTCCCATAATAGCAACAGAAGCACCATGTTTACCAAACTCCTTAGTAATCTCAAAACCCAATCCCTTATCCTCCTCCAGTAGATGCACCAGCAAAATCGAATTCCATGGATCTTCTTTTTGATGAACATATACCGTTGTGCAATCAAATACAGAGAATAAGCCACCAACAACTCCTATTAATTCCATTTGCTCCATGAATTCAAATATCATAGCTCAAAATGGCTGATAGATCCACTTTCCATTTGAAATGACCGGTCAAGAATATCTTTAACTCGGAGAGAAAGAGAATTCAACGACTTGCTGATAATGGTTCTTCATTTCTTCCTAAGAGAACACGATTCTCTGATACTCGAAAGATGTGGGCTAGTATGATATGGCATCAACGTTTTCACACAGCAACTCATCTCAACGGTTACCGTGTTTGATTGAATAGATGATCTAACGTACAAAGAAGCAATAACCATGGCTCTCTCTTCTTGATCTCTCCCAATGAATAACAAAAATTATTTCATGTTTGTTTGCACTATCCACCTGAATAACAATCAATAAAACTCATCCTTCTCTTCTACCAGGCAAATGAAAAATGCATGCGTGCCTAAAATTAAAAGATTGAAGTAAAACAGTGGGCGACTGATTCCGTATAATATCATCATAAGTATGTAACTAAGAGAGAACATCTTGCAAACAATTCCGAAAATTATTTCTCGTTTCCATTGTTACAGAAAAATAAAATATCGAGTTAAGATTGTTGGATAAAAATTATTCCTGTAACAAATAAACAAACCAAACACCAGAAGCTTCGAAAATGTTAACGTTAGCGCAAATATCACATTTTCAGACAATCACTCAAAACACAGATAAGAGGAGTCGCCTGTTCAACAGACTGCCCTTAACTCGATATTTGCCAGGTACACTTTAGAAAAGTGTTGCTATACCTTTTAGAGTTGGCAAATCGAATCCAGGATAAAACCTCTTGATACCAACCCAGTTAGCAAGACTCGTTGGCCCGTTGTGAACTTAACAGAAGAATAAGATAAAAATAAATCTATTGCGCACAACAAAGCGAGAAGAGGGGAAAAGACGACAGGATAGTAGCTGCGTCTGGGGTAAGTTGAAAATGAAAATTCTTTTTCTTTTATAGACAAATTTGAGAGAAGAGAATTAAATTGTATTTATGAAAAATCTTTTAATTTAATTCTCATTAATTCACATAAATAATAAAACGGTTTTTTTTTAATTCACATAAATAATGAAACGGTTTTAATATTTATTATATGAATTTAAAATAAAACCATTAACTCTTGATAGGCACACGCTGGGCACACGCCGGCTCACGCCAAGCATACGACGGCTCACGCCAGCTCACGCAAAACACACGCAAAAAACACATGCAAGCTCCGCAAGCCCGCGTGCGTGCTTCGGTGCGAAGCACCGCACATGTGTGAATTTGCCCACTAGCCCATTCCCTTAGTCTATATCCAATCCACACATTTTTCCCATAGAAGTAACTTTCGTGGTAATTAGATAGACTTCATCCTTGGTTTATCCCATGCGGGACAAACCAAAGGTTTCTCATTCACATAGAAGTGAAAAATGGATTTTTTATTTCCACACACAATATAGGCTAGTGACCCTTTGGTCCCATCAAGATAATTTTTATAACAAAATATTTATTTTTTTGTAAATAAACAATAAATTCATTTTTAATTCTAACAGAATATTAACTCCAGTATGTGCTTCTTATAATAATAATAGCATCATTAATATCTTGGAAAGTTTTTAGATTCATATACGGAAATGAAATAAAATAAAATCGAAAAAATTTTAAGAAACACACCAATTTCGAAGTATGTAAAATGGAACATGTGATTAGTAGGTTACCAACACTCAATTAATACTAATAATGTGTTTTAGTGTTTTTCGGATTTACAAAGTAAAAGTGATGCCAAGAAAATAGTAAGACTTTTGTATTCGACTGTCGCAGGTTGTCCATTATACACAACTATTATTTATCCCTGGTCACCTTTCAATTTGTTACAGTGCTCTTGCTCGTGAAATTGAGATATATGAGCTTCATCTAGATTAAGATGGACAAAACTTTGGGATATTCGCAGTGATAATTAAAAATTTGACTGTAGTTTCCAATGAATTGCGGTAAGGCCTGGGAGGATATCACTTTTTTATTAGTTTTGCAACTATTATCTTAAGTCAACGTATTGATTTTGGTAAAATACTGGAAAAATTAGTTGAGGAGATATGGCTCGAGAAGTGTTTAGATTAGTATAAAAGAGCTTAGAAAGTATGTTGAAAATAAGGAAAAGGTAAGGGAGCACGTGTTACGGTTTGGTTCGGTTTTTGACCCTAGTCATAATTGAAATCGAAGGTCTCGGTTTTTTATTTTTGAAAACTGATGATTACCATTAAAAAATTTAGTTCGGTTCAGTTTTGAACCGACTCGATTTCGGTTTTAAACCGGCCGGTTTTGGTACACCAGAAATGTTAAAACTTCAATGAAGAATTCTACAAATTTTACACTCACCGAGTCACTGGTAGGTATTCAACTTTTTCGTTCAATCATTTAAAACACTATCAGTTTCAGAACCATGGTCTAACTGACGTCCAAACTAGTTCAGTTGAGGCTGCCAAGAGCTGTGTGGTTCAGGCAATTTATCAAGCATCATATGTGCGTTTTCTGATGAGTGATAGTGTAGGAGTTACGTACTGGATGTACCTGAGATTATACCCAAATTAACTCCTTCCCTGCAAGTGATCTTCCTTCCCTGTAGGCATTCAAAAATCAACACAATTAACCATTCAAGCATTCACACATAAATCAGTCAAACATTCAATTCAGGGCAGCAACACCACTTCTCCATATCTTCTCGACAAATCCTCCATAGCAGCAACAAGTTCTTAGTTGTAAAACTCACGAACCCAAACGCCGTCCTTGTCATCACTTCTGAGCTTCTCAATCCTTAAACATCCATCTTTTTCTACCGTATTTTGACATCACAGCGAAAACCCATTTCATCTCCATTATGTCTAAACTCGAATTCAAATTCAAACCCCAACTTCATTGATATACAGGTTTATACTGAGTGAGAGGAGATGGAGCCATGAGTCTATTTGAGTTCGAACAGAGAGAAATTGAGAAATCAAGATAGAGAAGAAGAGTAGGAAACATAAAAGAGTACAACGTGAAATTAAGAAGAGATGGGTTTTGGTTTATTATGAATTAGAGATGGAGATTAAAGTGGCTCTGAATTTGATTGTATTTGCTCGAGCTGAGATAGTGAGAGAACAGATAAAGGAGGGAGAAGAAGAAGGAAGCGTCGCTGCACAGACTGCAAAGTATTTACTTAGAGTGAATGAGATTAGGGTTAGAAATTTATAATCGACTAAGATCTATGGCTAAAATTATAAAGATCTAACATCATATATTAATCGGTTCGGTTCGGTTTTAGGGGTCAACCAAAACCGAACCGAGATTAGCCGGTTTTCTTTAATCCAGTACCATTGATTACCATTAGATTTTCGGTTCGGCTCGGTTCGGTCTTTTTTCGATTCAGTTCAGTCCGGTTTTATCGATTTTTCGATTTTCTGTGTAACCCTAGGAAGAGGTGTAATATATGTAGGATTCGAATAAGAAGAAATAGTCGTTGGAAATATGACCATTTTCTAGCCATTGGATATCAAACGACTTTCGTATGAAAAATTTCCTCATTTACCACATTATGTTTTCTCATTTACTTATCTATGTGGCCCATCAAATTGATCCATTTGGTTATTCACATTGGATGGCTGTGAAAGCTATGTATATATGGACCCCAATTTTTCACTTCCTACCGTTGAATCCAGTCACAAACTCGGGATTTGTCTTGGTGATTTTATCATTTTTCGTATTCTTAATGAGTTTTATTTTGAGAACTCAACAGTTTCCACAAGCGCAACTCACACCAGTTTTTTACGTAGTAACATGTTTTATTCGATAATGCTAATATCCCCAAGTTTTGCTCCCGATCTTTTTTTTAGATGAGTCAATTGACCATCGTTTACACATAATTTGTGTGGGACTCACCGTTCTAATTATTCTTTTTTTTATCAAGTCTAGATTTAAAGTTTAGATCGGTAACATTTATTTTAAAAAAAATTGGAAGCAAAACTCGTGTGTATGTAGAAGGATTGTATTTTTGATTTTTTTATTAATACATATTACAATATTCCCACATCACACATTGAAAGTCCCATTCATGGTGGGGTAAGAGACGAATATACGAAGCCTCTTATTGAAAACCATGTTGAAAACAAATTGGCCGAGAAATAATTTGTAAATATTTTTGTGAAAAAATATAAGATCAGAAGTTCAAAACTGCAGCTCATAATCCCATCTCGTTATGTGTAAGATTTAAACAGTTATCCTTTAGTAGTTTACAAATCTCTTTCGGAATTTCTTATTAATTTTTCAGACTCAACTGACTAGTTTATCTGAATCTAACTCATTATATCTGATATAAAAATAATAAAAGAATATAATTATAAAAAAGAATATTTCAGTCATGTATCCAACGAGTCAGATGCAAAATAATATCTGATTCAAATAGCTCTGGATCAGATATATAAACCGAATCAAATTTTAGAAAAAAAAAACGATCTTATATCTGATTCGACTGAATCAGAATTAGATCGTTGAGTCTGATCCAAATAAATATGGAATAAGTGTAGAACGACTGGGGGTGTGAAAATTGTTCCCGCCTCCCATAGAAGTTGCAAAATTACAAAACCAAACAGATTTTGTCTTTTGAAAATTCTCTGTACCAGTAATCTAATCTAAAAATTCTCTCTAATTCATCGTCCGACTCCTACTTTTTTTTCTTTTCTTCCTATTTCCTATTAATAGTTGATATTTATTTATTGGTAGTCTGATGTGGAACCCACCCAAGGTTTAAGGGGAGGTGGAAAAAAGAAAACCACCGAATCCGACGCTGACATGCGCCGCACCCTTCTCTCTGCTCTTCTTTTCTTATGTACGAATTTCTCTTTCAATTAGATAATCTACTTTTTTTTTCATTTCATTTTGGTGTGGGTGATGAAATCACATACTAATAAAATTTCTTGTGGATGTTGTGTGGTTCCCACACTTCAAAAATTGAAGTTGATCTAATCTGTTGATTCCTTTCCTAAATCAACACGCCTCTTTCTATCCCCCAAAAGCCGTCCTCTTATCATCTGTCTCCTCTTTCTCCCCCCTTTCTGTGTATCAGATACACTACCAAAATATATAAAACACTGAAGCCCCTCCATGACCGACCTTATTCCCAACTTTCCTAAACAACTCTTCCGGACTATTTAATTATTTGTAGTGGATCGTTTTTTCGTTTTTCTGACTGCAAGTTTTATGGATAACTAGACTATCGAGTTGAACAGAAACCCCACATGTCTTCTTCACATTCATATGTTTTGAAATTCTTGACTCTCCTCATGTTTGTTATGTTTTATTTTTTCCTTTCTTCCTCTTCCAATATCCATGGACTACTTACTCCAACTATTTTTCACGTCCCACTTGTATTTGTATCTGTGCACAGTACCTAAGTACGTCGATTTACAGGAATTTCTTAAGAAACTATACCCCTATTCCGCGGTTATGGGGAATACAATGTAAGGTGAGTTAATTCCAGGGAAGCGACCTTAAACGATGCTGGTAGGTGCGCTTAAGCAATGGTTGGGACCTTCGTGTCGAATAAAGGATAAAACCCCTTGTTTTGCGAGAGACCTACCTATTCTTATTTCTCAGCAATTCCTATCCTCGGGTGAAGCTTGTTTACAGGATTATCTGAGGGAAGATGGGCTAAGGAGCAATTCCATTCTAGGTTGATCTAGAGCTCTCCCCAAGTAATTCTTCATTCTTGTCCCGCGGGCAAAGCGCTTTTGGAACTGGAGGAAATTATGCAGGACCTGTTTAGCTCGGAATTGCCCTGACTTACCCGATAGCTAAACTGCTTTGAAACGATCTAATGGCAAAAAATGACGGAAGTGGGCTCTCGAGATGAACTGTTCTGCGTATACTATCGGCTCTGCCTGCAGGAGGGGGTTACTAGATTACCTTCTTAATAATATTCCATTTCCATACATCTCTTGCCATTCATTTTCATTAATCAAAGGCTACAAATAAATAAAACGGTAAAATATAAAAAAGAGTAATAATATTCTTGGTTTATTAATATCAGCGCATTACACGCCATTTTCTCAGCAACAAGGAAAAGAAGAAAAAGTAAGGGTTTGTAGTCACCGGTATAACTCATCTTTCAAGTTTCGTTTAGAAACATGAAATCCTTTCACCGGTGACATTTTGACCAAAATACCCTTAACGGAAAAAGGTAAAAATTACATAAACCTCTCAATGTCAAGAAAGAAATCAAGCTCTATTACAAGAAAATAACTTTGATTCTTCACTTAATAGAGCTTTGTTTTTCTCTCTAAATTAACCAAAAATAACAAGAAACAGTGAACTTCTACACGAACAAATCAAGAGCTTTGATTTCAACTCCTCGAGATACTCGTCTTTCAACTGAACTATCAAGACTTGTAGTCACAGATTCTTCAGAATTCATTGATGGTGAACTGGATCTTCTTTTTTCAGGCCGATGATGATGATTCACGATTCCACTCCCACCAGAAGTCGACGTCGTTAAAGAAAGATCGAGATCTGTTTGTGTAAAAACTTTCCTTTTAGATGGTTTCACTAATGATCTTGATGATGGATAAAGATTATTATTATTACTGTTATGATTATCGTCTAACTTAATGGTTTTTTTCGATTCCATTGTACTAAAATTAGGTTGTTGAGCTTGGATGGAAACAGATAAATCATCTGACTGATCAAAAGTTTGAATTTCATTCCCACTCATAACATCAGAAATCGGCCTTAAAGTTCCTCCTCTAAGAACAGTTTCTACTGCTGTTTGACAAATTTGCCAATTTCCTGTCCATAATAACCCTACAGCTCCATTAACAGGATTTACTGTTCTTCCACAAGCTTCGAATAACAAAGATTGAAATAACGCTGCAAAAAATAACAAAAAGAATTTAGAATCAAAAGTAAAAATTTAATTAGAATAATTACGACATTAAGTTTTTTTTTAGTTTGTTCTTACCAGGTCGTTGAGATTCAGGAACAGCAGAGATGAAAGACATAAGACCAGCTCTCCCAAAAAATTTAGCAACAAAAACAGTAGCATGACCTTGAGCTTCAGGAGACTCAATCCATTGTAAGCAAGGTCTTAGAATGCAAGATTCACTGCATCCTTTTCGCAAAACTCGGCACCCATTGCAACTCATTTTCAGAAAACCTTTTCTTAAATGATCAAGGATTTATAATCTAAGGAAGAGAACAAATAATTATCCGGACAAGAAGAGATGAAGAAAACTGAAACAGAGAGAAAAGAGAAGAAAGAAAGGAAATAAGAAGACCTGTGAGATGGAATGAGAAGGGGATATATATAAGTAAGCAGAAAGTGTGGAGTCGAAGTTAACTTAACCATGGTTTAATGTTTTGCATTAGTGGTGGTTAAAAGGAGATTTCTAGAGAGAGAGAAATTTTTTAAAGGATAAAACTTCCAAAGTCCTGGGCACCCGCGGCTCCGTGTTTCCGCGAAAGGTTGTTCCATCACCGTTGGATTCCTTGCGTAGATATCGAGAAATGACCCCTCTGTTTTTTAAATAAAATATTTCCGTACTTGTAATTGGATTTTCTTTATTCTTAACTTCTGTGGGTAGTTTTACGTCACCGTTTGTGTATTTTTTGGATATGTATTAGGGATTATAATAGTGATTTTTAAGTAGAAGACTACTAGTTCAGTCGGTTCTGATTCTAAGCAAAAAAAGACATCTTCTATTGGAATCTAAATTCATTGGTTAAGACTCGTTCAATTGTTGTAAGTGTTTTTTCATTTCCCCATGACCTATGTATGACCTGTTAAGTGTTAACCACCTCAAGTAGGTTTTTTTTTTGAAGCATGATTTGGGGTCATTTTAGTGGTTGTTTTCTAGGTGGGTCTGTAGTTTTGTGGCGGATATAATTGGAGTTCGGTGAGATACTTCATGATCTGCTCATTTTCTTTTATTTTTTTGGCTTCAAGGACCACGGCAATAGAAAGAGGGAAAAATAGAAATAAGTGCTAATTAAAATATTGATGTGACTAGTGAGTACCAATGACCCCAAAGTAGTCACCCGTTTCCTGGCCAACAAGCTAAACTGCTAAACCATATACACTGAGCTGAAAAACACCATACTATGAGTGTCGTTTTTTACAATGTCTAAATCCTTCCTCTTTAAATTAGGGTTTACGAGAATTATTTTGACCCTATCATTAAAAATTAAAATATAATAATTATGAAAAAACAAATCCAAAATATTTATCCAACTATTTATGTTATTAACTAATATGCTTGATTAGTATTAATTAATTCAAATGCTAGTTAAACTTAGTTAGTGATTAAACCTAGATTATAGTTACTGCTAGATTGTAAGAATTGGAGTAGAGTTGTTTTTCAAAGTCTGTAGAAAAAGGATAAAAAGTTGAAGAAAACTAGGGTTTTGTGATTTTGTAGTAAAGATGAAAATTTATAGTGACGATAAGGATCTAGTGGTGATGATGAAGTGAGTGCATCTACGTATCACCAATCAGACTATGAAAGAGAGTTCGATCCTACCAATTTGAATTATTTGTTGGATGAACAAGAACGTGTGAATCAGGACATATTTGATGAATTTACTCAAGCAAATGAAGAATCTAAGCGGGAAAATGAATGTTTTAATGCTTCTAATCATCAGGTATACGTGATTAGGATCTCCAAACATGTTTTTCAACCTTATAATCGCCCAAAAGTGGATTTTTTGTAAAATTTTAAGTTGTTTTCTGGGATATTTTGTACCCAAAATTGTTGGATAAGATAACATCGTATCCAACGATTCTATACCTCTTGGAGAATATGAACCGAAATCGGTGGATGCGGTCATGAACAACGACCGATTCTGGTATATATTTTGGCGGGGTTGTTAGGTGAAAAATCGGCATTTATGGACTCATTTATCGAACGATTCTATCTCTTGGAGATTTTTCTAAAATTCTCTAAAAACAGAATCGTTCGATATGTGTTGAGCTATGCATCGATTCTAGTCGAAAAAGTGTCCAGAGAGTTCCATTTTGCTGAATGTTAGAATCGGCACATAAGTCATTTAACGTGTGCCAATTCCAACCTTTGGGGATTTTTTTCAAAAATGTACACAAGGAAGAATCGGTCGATATGGGAGGCCATAACCAACGATTGTCTATTGTCCACCGATTCTGTTAGGCTAATTTTTCCGATATATATTGTAGATTGTTGAAACACTCGACAACGATCAATCTGAACCCGTGTCACAGATGGGGCCTAATACTTCCGACCACTACTACACTGATTTGGTGTGGGAAAAGAGAGACGATGCAAAACAATGGTTTGTGGACAAATGGATATAAATCAACCAAGCATTAGTCTTAGGAAAACGTTCGAGGCATGATCCTTTGGAAATTGTTTGCGAGAGAAGTGGAAAGATTGAAAGTGTTTATGGATTCCCCGCAAGAGTCGTTGACTATGAAAGAGGCAATTGGTTATCAAGTTACACCTAGGGATGTGTGGGGTAGACCACATCTTACGTGTTATACGATATTCCATGAGTATCTTATGGAACTCCCTTCAATTATTCAATCATACGTATCATCTACCGACGACGTGGATGGGGATAAAAATTGTGGATTTCACGTTGCGTCCGAAAAAATAGGTCATTTAAGTTTGGCGGATGATGAGAACCTAACCTAATGTCAATATTTTAGAAAGATGATGGCCTTACGACTACAAGAAGACAAGGAATTTTGCATCTCAATGATGAGAGAAGGTACAATGGAAGATAAAGAAGTTGAGTTCGACGAATTGGTTGCTCATGTTCAAGGGCCGAAGAGGGATGAACCAATTACCAATAAGCATTGGATGACAATGCCTCGATGTGGCCATCTCTTGGCGGATACGTAGAGTTGAGTTGTTCATTATTTTGGTCAGGGAACATCTCTTACCTTCACACCAAATAGAACAAAGTGTAATGATTCACTTAAGGATCGAAGAATTGTTATAGTTAACATTAGCAACATACATTTTATCGGTCTTAGGCTACGCGAAGATTTTTTATTACCTCCAATGTGTAGGTTCACTTATTTTCTAGGTTTCACCAACAACACCTCTAAGGAATAGTTGAAAAAATACGAGCCCAACATGAAACTTTGAGATGAATTGGTCGAGCCGGAACAAATCAAGGGTACAATCGTGTTGAATTAAGTATTTATATTTTTTTAACAAGTGAACTATCAGATGTCCATGGTTTGTAGCTTTCATATATTGAACAACCACTCTTAACGAATGAAATGAAATTGCTTGTTGGTTACTTTGAATTCTTGTTGGAACTTTTTTAAACAAAAGCAATTGGAGAAAAAATTGAAAACTGAGTTACTCAGAATCGGTGGATACAACATATACGTATCGACCAATTCTGATTCATATTTACCAGATAGTCAGTCATAATCGGTGGATACATAAGTGTCTTTTCCACCGATTCTGACTCTATTGCATAAACCTGGATTCTGGATCATAATTGCAAAAAAAAATTGATATTGTTTACCACCAATCATATAACATAAAAAGGTGAAGTGAACCTCAAGCCATTGATGTAACATATTAAACCGTAATAAGTTCATCCATCCATCCACATAATAAATTTAAGTGTCTGAATAACGCAACAAGAAATCTTAGTTTAGTTTAGCCAACAAGTCTTAAAAACATGTATTAGGTGTCAGCCGCAGGAGGAGCGACACCATCATCAACAACATCTTCAAGGATTGCATCTTGGACTCTCCAATTAGCAATATCCTCTCTTAAGTTGGATGGAACTTCAATCACCTCCTCAAGCTCCTCCATTGCCAGCTGACGCAGGAGTTCCAAGACTTCATCCAATTTGGTCTGGATGGGGCAACAGAGGTTGCGGTTAACCTTTTTCTTGCGATCGTTCATAATGGTTATACAAATAAACAAATTGAACAACAAATATAGGTATCACCAAAGATTCAAACAATCCAATAACAAGCTTTTAATTAAAACAACATATCCAACCAATCAATAATCTACAATTCAATCACCAACATAAAAATTGTGTATATAATGAACAAAACAGAATCGTTGGATAAGACCATATTTCTCCAACGATTCTAACTGTAAACGCTATCAGGAGAACACCAAGCCAAAATCGTTGGTTATATAGTATGCACAGATACTGATTCCTCTTACTTATAAAATACCAAAAATTTTATATCCAGAATTGTTAGATATGGTATGTAGTAACCAACAATTCTCATCAGGTAGTGGTAAAAACATAAAAACAGGGGAAACAGTGGATAATTATGTGTCTTATCCAACGATTCCAATATAAGAAATGCAAAAAAAAGACCAGAATCGGTGGATAATAAGGTGTCTTATCCAATGATTCCAGTATGTAAAAAGTAAAAAAAATGGTAGAATCGTTGGATATGATCTAATGTATCAAACGATTCTGGTAATGGTAACTTTGTACGAAGAATATGAAACAAGAATCGTTGGATATGGATCCATCGTATCCAACGATTCTGGTGCATATTCTTCATGCTCATGAAGAACACAACCAGAATCGTTGGATACGATGGATCCATATCAAACGATTTTTGAGAAAATCACGAATTTGAATCATGAAAATGAAGATTTATATACATGAATCTATCACAAATGCTATTATAAGAAAGGGTTTATAGAGACTTACCTTGTAGTTAACTCGGATGATCGGATTTTATTTTTGGAAAAACTAGGGTTAGGGATTTTAGATTTTGGAGTGAGAAGAAATGGAAAGTTTTCTTTTTTGTTTTGTTTTTGATTTAGATTTTGTTTGATTTGGATTATGAAAGTTTTTTGTATTTATATTTTGGTTTAAGTGATAGGGATAATTATTGAGTAGAGGGTAGTTTAGTAATTTTTGTAATAGCTAAATAGACACCCCTTATCCCAAATTCTAGTTGGGAGCAAAATTTAATAGGACTAAAATAATTTCCGGAGATCCTAATTTAGTTCAAAAATCCTTGGTATATAAGGAATTATTGTATGGATGGTTACATTCTCTATAACAGGATAACATCGTAAAGATTTGATGCCAACGGTGAAATGACGTTATAACCGCACAGTAATCAAAAGAATTATTATGATAAGAAAGGATTTTGGATTTTTATGGATCAAAAGTAAATTTAATTGTTATTTTAATTAAATTTATAATTTATAACAATATTATAATAACGTAACACCAAAAAAAAATAAAAAATTATCAAGTAAACGGAAGATTTAGAAAAGATTTCCCTAACAAGAGTAAATTTCAATCACGAAGAAAAATAATTAAATAAAAATAGCACAAGAAATCTTATGATCGATTTTTTTTCCTTTTTATGTTACAAAAGCTATTACAATTATTTTACTAAATGATAATTTTGCAATATCTTTAAAATGAAAGACATTGGTCATATGCCATGAGAATATTAACCCCCACACCAAATTCAGTTTATTCCATGTGGGAGTAGTTTTCTTAATATATCATGTGTGGTGATTGACCAAGCCACACACGCTAACAGTTTCCTACTTGGCTAGATCAAGCTACCCCACCAACCAATCATACGATCACTGGCCTATACAATTAAAAGTACATCAGCTCAGGGATCCATTGCACAACTCTACCTAGTAATTGACAATTTTGATGTCGTTCGTGCAAACATAGTGTCACCGTATAATTAATGTGTGTGCTACTATTTAGCAGGATTGTTGTCGTTACTGCCCATGAGCTGTAATCCACGGTGAATCTTGATTGGCACGTTAAAACATGATCTACCTCGGGCCTTAGCTGCTCCACCTTAAGCCTAGCCCCGCCTTCACCTTAATTGAATAACGAACAAGATTGATAAGCTGCAGAAAGATTACTTTTGGGGTAGGGATGGAAATGGCAGAAAAGGTGTGCATTTGAAGGCATAGATTGTTGTGTGTAAACCAAAGAGCATGAGAGGCATGGGGTTCTTTTCAACTCAACTTTTCAACTCATCTATGCTTTCTAAGGTAAATTGGTGCCTGATTAAAGAACCAGATTCACTTTGGGCAACTATATCCAAACTCATGTACTATCCAGATATATATATTTTAGACAAAACAAATATCTGCTCCCCAAAAGCCTCTTGGGTTTGGAAAAATCTCAATAAAGAAGTTGGAAGGATAGCTGAAAATATGGAATGAGTAGTAGGGAATGAGGTGGATATATGGTGCCCATGTCAGAAGGAGCTATTAGGTGGAACCAGATACACAAAATCAAAGTATAACTCATCTGAATGAGTTAACGAACTGTAATGAAGGGCAGTTGACTTGGGTCAGTATGCTTCAATTATATTTTGATAACATAGTAGTAGATATTGTTAGGAAGATTGAATTAAACAAGGAAGTGGATAATGAACTTAGATGGAAACTGAAAAAGAATGGAGAGGTCACCACTAGGTCTCTCTATGGCAAGCTGGTAAGGAAGGGATGCATTGACAATGTGACGTAAAGAAGGATCTGGAAGGTATATGGAGTATGAACATACCTTTTAAGATAAAAACCTTTATCTTGAAGTGTGTTCATTCTATATTACCTCTGAATGAGAATAACACGGATTCAGCCATATTTGAACAAATTATGCCCCATGTGTGGGGAACAAGGAAGAAACCTAACCCATCTCTTTATGTTTTTACTTTTGCCAAATCCGTTTATTAGTTTTTAGGCCTAAATAATACCATGTTGTTAAATAAATATGAGAGTTTCCATGGTTGGATAGTAAAATGTATGATAGGAAAGAAAAACCTCAGGTAGGAACATTATTGGCCTGAAATACTAGCTATCACTCTCTAGGGAATTTGGAAAGCTAGATATAATTTAGTATTTAGAAAAAATATGTTGGATTTTACTAGGACAGGGGAAAGTATAACTACCATGATAAGTAGTGTCAGGGGATCAATAAATAAGAAAAAACAGGAGGATGAGAAGATACAAGTTAAAAATTAGCTTAAACCCATTCATGTAGAATGTTTAACAATAAAGATATCCTTGTCTATCGTAATAAATACTAATTATCTAAATAGAGGAGTGAAACTAATGCTATCTAACCATGGAGGAGGATATTTAGGAGCAAGATGCAACTGCATCTCAGGCAACCTAAGAGAAGATGTAAAAGAGGAGGCACCTTCAATGATGATCCATTGGTTACAACAACTTAACTATCCGGATGTTCCGTTGGAGAGTAACAGCGTGAAAGTCATCAGAATCAAGTTGTTTACAACAACAACAAATAAAACACAAAGGTTGCATGCCGACAACGATATTAACTATAATCTATGTATTGAAGGTTTAATCTCTCTAAATATAATTCCTAGCTCAAAAAAGATTTATCCGGTTAAATTAGCAACTTTATGTTTAAGCTAATAAGTCTGTAATTACTGAGAGGACATTGTGATCTCCACTTTTTTGGTTATTTTGTGGAATGTAGCTTGTACTAGACTTGATGGGTTGTAACTACAGGGTTATCCATGATTATTTATTTATTTCTTAAATGGAAAAGCCTTAATCGAATAACATTTACCACCACTCTCCACTCAGTCTCCTAGTATCCCCACTTGGGCTTTTATACCTACTGTCTGGGTCTATGAACGTATGACATCTGGTCCTACTTTGTGCCTCTATATAATAATTATATTTTTTAACTTAACTACACAGGTTTTGTGTCTAACTTATTAATTAAAACACAAATCTACGGCTATTCCACGTGTTACTACATCAGTCATCCTGTGTGTGATTGATCAAGCCACATTCAAACGAAAACTTCAAACAACGCGAGAAAAAATGATAGTTAATTTACTTGTCAAGCCTGTTTTATAGGAATAAACTTTTTAGTTTCGTTGTCAATCATACTAGTTGAATGATGAATAAATACGTAACATTAACCAATCCTCTGGGTATATAAATTTCATGAGTAATGAGAAACAGATCTGAGTTTCAGTGATAATCTTGTCATGCATAGATGAGTAATGCTACTTTTTTTTGTTTGTAACTCTGGTAGTTAAGGTGGATCTGGTTTTTATTTTTAGGTTTCTTTTTTTCTTTTGTTGCTTGGTAGACTTTGTAGTGGTTACAAGTATTTTCTCAGGTCTATGAAAAGAGGTAACATCTTAAAAATACCAAGGCCGGGATTTTTATTATTTTGTTTGTTAGGAATTGTAGAGGCAATTTCTTATAGGTTTCATTGGTCACTGATAAAAAATTGCAAAGACAATTTCCTATCTTTTCCCTCTAATTCTTAATCTTTCTTTCTAGCGATTGTATTTTTACTTATTGCATCTGATTTTTATGCTGCTAACCCTCTTTTTCAAATTTGTTGTTTTAATTGAAAAGTTATCCTTAGAACTATTTCATAATCGATTATATTACCTTGTTAATCATGCTTAGGAGCTTATAAACAAAAAATTTATCTTAACCAAAACTGATTTTAGAAACATGAAATTTTTAAACTTCTCTGCTTATTTCCGATCCAGACCCTTCTCCTTTGATTTTCTTCGAGGATTTTTTAATTTTTTTAGCCTTAATTTCTCGTTTCCTTCCTACCGAAGAATGGGTGGTGATCCCAATTTGGTTTTTGCTTATAAATTAGTCTGAAATATCTAAAATATCGTCACCTTCCTTCTAAGGAATTGGTGGATAACCCATAAATGTGTCTGCAAATAGATAGTACGACCAATTCTCCCCTTAAAAAAAGGAAAATAAATAGGTAAAGAAATAGGTTAATATGACCCCTTCAAACCTGGTTATCAACAAGGGAATGTTTTTCGATTTGTGGTTGTATGTTTCTGCAATAACTTTTGGAAAGAATATAAGTAGAAATTTATTTATATTTTGCATGAGTGTAATGACTCTTTAATTATGCTTCTTTTTCATCTATTTTTACGGAAATTAGGGATCGATCTAGTGTTTTATATCATGTTTTGGGTACCTATAAACAATTTCGAATGACTATGTCAAGGTAGTTTTCATTGATAATTCTTTCCCTTTCTCTTCCTTGCCGTAGGAGTTGGGTGTGTTGGTACTGATACAATTTATTAGATAAACTAAAATGGTTTTATGAATCGTTGCCTTGTTCTTGCAATCAGGTATGTTAAGAAGTTTGATCAAAGGATTTTCTTTTCTTGTTTTGATTTTACTTAGGGGATTCTGGAGTTTAGGTTTGCTACTGTTTTAATATGAGTGTTTTAAGTATATCAAATTTGTTAGCTTGTTGGATTTTGGGTAGCTCATTTTGTTTCTCTTTTCTGTTTTTATCTTATCTTATCTTGACTCTATTGCTTTGGTCGGTACACCTTTGGGTTTTTAGAATGGATTCATTTTCCTATTTTCTGGATTTGGGTTAAGTGGAGAGCTTGGGATCTTTTAATTTAAATTAATCTTTCATTGTCTTTAACCAACAATTAAAATGCATGCTTAGTTGTTTGTTTTTCTGCATTCCTTTTGATAGTTAAGGTATCATTTGTTGTTCATAGTTATCACATCTATGAATTTTAGAAAATCAGAACCTATATATAGGTTTGTTGATTTTAACTCTTGTCTTATCTTTCCTTTTTTCACTTTCTCTAGTTTAAAGTATTGAAGCTTTATCTTAAAAGCTCACTGTGTTTGTTTTCTTCCGATTGGAGTCAATTAAATCTGTAAACAAGGTAGTGGACAGAGCTAAGGCCGTATTCAAAACTCTGCTTTCTATTTCTAGTCTGCAAACATAAGAGTATCAGGCAGGATTTTTGTTTGGGCTAAACATGGGCTTATTTCTTCCATCTTTTTCAGGAATCATTACTTTGAGGCTATTTTCTGCTTTTTCTTTCTAATGTATATAATTCACGTTCATTAGGTTATAACCTTAACCTCCCTTTTCATGATGTAAGTTGGATTAGTCATTAAAATATGGGATCCATATCATCTAAGGCCTTAACTCTTGCTCCATATGAACCATAAAATAGACAGAATAGATATCTTTATAACTTTGTTCTTATATTTGGCAATTGTTCCAACTTTACGGTTTTGCAATAGTTATTGTTAGTATTGTCCTTTGTTTGTTTTAACTATTGTTGTTAGTTGCTATCCGTGATTTTTATATGTTATTTTTCCCTGAACAGGTTTTGAAGTCTTCTCTGGACATGGAAATTATAGCTGGTTAGTTATTATCATATCAAAGAGCTTAGATTTTACTCGACATAGTATCGGAGCTATTGATTTTGCTTTAGATAGTTATTTATCACTATAACATTTGTTTTTAAATCATTTATTGGTCATTTATATTAGGAAACTTAGATTGTACCCAGGAAATTAGTAACAACTAGGTTAGTGATTTAACAACTTGTCGCCTTGTACAATGGTTTACCAACTTTTATTTGTTTCTTATTGTTTCCTTGCATTTTCATTTCTATAATAGTCTTATTGATTTCTTAGTTATTTATTGCTACAATGTCAGTACTTATTTTAATCTACATATGTAGTTCTTCTTTTCGTAAAAGAATGATATCTCCTATGAAACAACATGTTGTTGAAATCATTGTCAGCTATTTGTTGTGTTGGTCTGATTTTATAAATCACAACTCAAGTACTTATATTTCTTTGGAGATACTTTTCTCATCTTATAACTTATTAATTAAAGAAAAGGCTAAACCGCCAAACTCAATCGCCAAGATGACGAATTTTTTATTCTGTATAAACCATCGTGACACTTATATTAGTCTTGTTACTGATAGAAGGGACCCATGACCATATATTGATTGCTTTATCACGAGTGATGACGCTCAACTGCCAAAGCTTACTTGTGGTGGTATATATACTGCCAGCATTAGAAGACAGGTCATTGGGTACAGATGGAGAACGAAGAATTCTTTGATATTAAAGGATTATGAATGTAGTTTTATATTTTTAGGTAGTTTTAATTTTGTTATAGTTTTTGGAATGTAAGAAGTGAGATTGTATTGATTGTAAGCGTTAATCAATAAGTTATAGGACTTGGTCCATTTATACCAGGACACTGACAAATACAGATAACGGAAAAATAAAACAGAAATGAAACCTCCAGTTACTAATAACGGAAAACTTGACCTCCTGTAACTAATAACAGACAATGACAACTGTAAAGGATACAACTATAATAGGTGGGTCTAATATCCCCCTCAAACTAATGATTGACAGAAGGCATTAGTTTGCGCTTGAGAAAACTAAACTTCACCTTGGATAACCTCTTAGTAAACAAGTCTGCAATCTGACAAGATGCATGAACATAAGAAACCTGGAGAAAACCAAACTTAACCAAGTCCCTAATCATATGGTAATCAACCTATATATTCTTAGTTCGAGCATGAAATATAAGATTGGCAGTGAGACTCCTAACACCCAGATTATCACAAAAAAGTTTGCAAGGAAGAGATAACTGGACAGATAATTCTTCAAACAAAATATAAAATCCATAGAATCTCAGCTGCAGCATTAACAAGACCTATATATTCTGCTTTAGTGGAAGATCTGGAGATAGTTCATCGCTTCTTGGAAGACTAAGCCACCAAATTGCCTCCAAAAAAGACACAATACCCAGAAGTATATTTCCTAGTATCTGGAAAGCCTTCCCAATCAATATCACAGGAAATATCAAGAGTTGAACAATCCCCACTCCCAAGAGTAAGTCCATGACCAAGAGAACCCTTTAAATATCTCAGAATTCTTTTAGTAAGTTGGAGATGAACATCAGTTGGACAATGCATGAACTGACTAACATAATTCACTACATAACTGATGTCAGGTCTTGTTAAATTCAGGTACTGCATGCCCCCAACCAAGCTTCTATAATAAGATACATATTGTAGAGCATTACCATCAAAAATAAAAGCTCTTTTTCCTTGAACCACTGGAGTTGTACAAGGTTTGTAACCAAACATATCATGTTTCTTCAACAATTCAAGAGTACATTTATTTTGAGTAAGAAGCATTTTCCTAGAAGATGAGTCAAAGTGAGCTTCAATACCCAAAAGATAGTGTAAAGAGCCTAGGTCCTTCATGGAAAATTCATTCAAGGAATCAACAAAAGAGTTTAGCAAAGCATCAGAAGAACCAACAAGAATAATATCATCTACATGTACTAACAAAACCATTCTCTCAGAGGAGTTTTGAAAAAGAAACATTGAACTGTCACACACAGAATTGGAGAAGCTATATTTCAGAAGAATACCACTAAATCTGTCATACCAGGCTCTTGGGGCCTGTTTTAAGCCATAAAGAGACTTTTGAAGAAGACAAACATGACTTGGATTTTGAAGATCAACAAACCCAGGTGGTTGTTCCATATAGACATTTTCATACAAATAACCATGCAAGAAAGCATTACTGATATCCAATTGCTTCATACACCAGTTATTGGAAATAACAAGACTCAAAACACATCTAATTATATTTTCCTTGACCATAAGGCATAATGTTTCCTCAAAGTCAATGTCATCCACTTGATGATATCCCTTGGATACTAACCTAGCTTTATGTCTCTCAACTGAACCATCTGCTTTTAATTTTGTCTTGAACACCCACTTGTAACCCAAACATTCACAGGTGGATGATAAGGCACATATCTCCCGGTATTATTATCATGTAAGGCCTCATACTCATTATGCATACCTTTATCCAAATATGATGTTTGATAACTTCCTTAAAAGTCTTAGGTTCAGGAACAAAATCAACTAACGAGACAAGAACAAAAGGTATATGATGTTTAAGCAGACAATTAACCACAAAATCTTTTGGTAAAGGCTTAGGAACATGAATACTTGATTTAACCTTGTATGAGCTCCAGAAATAGAAGTAAAAACTGGTGCATGAGAAGAAACAACAAATGAAATATCAATATGAGTATCTGACACAACAACTGGTACAGAAGAAAATGTTATGTCAGATAATTGATCAGTAGAAAACTCCTCAGGAGTAGGCACAACAACTAAGGAAGGAAATGGTGAAGCATTAGAGATAACAGAAGCATTGGAAAAAGGAAATTTAGCTTCATCAAAAACCACATAAGTAGTGACATATATCCTATAAGTGGATAAATCCAAACACATATAGCCTTTATGATGAATACTATACCCCAGAAAAACACATGCATCAGATTTATGACTAAGTTTGTCTTTTTTTTTGTAAGGAACCAATTTGGGGTAGCAAAAACAACCAAAGACTTTTAACAAGGAGTAATCTAGCTTAGAGTTGTATAAAGCTTCATAAGGAGTCTCGTAACCAATGATTTTACTTGGAAATCTATTAATGAGAAAGACAGTTGCAAGGAAGGGATCAAACCAAAATTTCTTTGGAAAATATGCATTGAAATACAAAGTATTACCCATTTCAGTTACCTGTCTATGTTTTCTTTCTGTAAAACCATTATGTTGATGCAAATGTAGACAAGATATGCACAAATCAATTCCTGGAAAAATCAATAAACTCTCTAAAGGGTCATTTTTTCAGTTCCAAAGCACCATCACATCGAAAATACTTAATTTTCATATTAAAAAAATTTCTACAAGAGATTTGAACAATTTGAAGCAATGAACACTATCTGCTCTACTCTTCATTGGGTATATCCAATTAAACTTGGTACAATCATCCACAAAAAGGATGTAATATTTGTAGCCCAAATGAGACTGCACAGGAGAAGATCCACAAATCTCGCAATGAACTAATCAAAAAGGAGTAGTAGAAACAGAACCAGTGATATGAAAAGGAAGACATTTATTCTTTCTTAACTGACAAGAACCACAAACAGACTCAAAATCCTTATTTGAAAGTTTGATATCCTCAACACTAGCAATCTTTTGAATAATCTTCTTTGCAGGATGGCCCAATATGGAATGCCAAATAGTAGATGATGCAACAATAGTAGTGAAAATAGCATGTGAAGATGTTTGAGCAAGACATTATTGGATACAAGCCATTTTGCACCCTCCCGCTAGCCAGAATATGGTTGTTCTTCAGTGACTTGATTTCATATCCCCATGGATAGAAAATAAAGACACATTGATTATCAAGAGTAAACGCAACTTACATCAAATTATGTTTCAAGTGAGGAACATAAAGAACTTTATCTAGAGTGAAAGCATTTGAAGAAGTAGACAAAGTAGAAGAACCAATAAGAGAGATTGGAATAAACTTACCATCCCCAACCATGACCTTATCTGACTAGTGGCACCATAATTTGGTATCCACACTGGACCAGAAGCACTATGATCCCAATGACCACCAGATTCATAGGCAGTTGTAGAAGGAAACTGAACATTGTAATCAAATTCATTTGAGAACCAAGGCATATTATCATTGCTTCATGTATTAATATCAAGACTAACAAAAGCCTTTTGTAAAGGTGGAGCACTATTCTTGGATGCAGCATACCTAAATCTGCATCTATTTGGAAAATGACCCAACTTGTTTATAAATATGACAAGTAGTTGAACCATAATCAACATGTTGCTTCTCTGTTGGATTAAAATCAGTTTTCCTAAAACTAGAAGAATAATTAGAAGAACTCATATGTGCACCAGTAGGAGAGTTGAAATATGATGACATAAGAGGTCTTCTGGTAGAATTGAATGAAGGAAAACTTTTCTTGACAAAAAAGGTTGAATTGGTAGGATCGGTCATAAGAGGAGAATAAGAATCAATATCTTGCTCCTTTAAAAATTGTTCATGACTAATGAGACGAGATCGCAACTCAGAAAAAGGTAAATGAGGTTCTCTATTTTGAATATTAACAACAAATTAAATATAATCTATACCAAGACCTTTTAAGGCATACATTACCAAATCTCTATCTGGAACATGTTCACCTATTTTTGCAAGAGAATCAACTATGGTTTTCAGTTGATGAAGAAATTCACAATTTGTAGAAGAATCTTTCTTGATTGAATGTAACTGAGATCCCAGCATGAATTTTCGAGCAAAAAATTACTCAGTGAACAATTTTGTTAAATGTAGCAATTTCTCCCTGGCCGAGATTCTTCCAAAAAGTTCATAAGATAAAGACTTATCAGCTATATCATTAATACAAGATCCCACAAATATATCAATCTGTAACCACTCAAGATAATGTGGATTTGGAAGTTGAATGTCATTTAGCACAATAGTAGAAGATTCTGGAGGAATAGATCCATCAACAAAGCCAAACAGATTTGTACAAATCAGAATTGAAGAGATCTGATCTTTCCACACAAGATAATTTCATGCATCTAGCTTGACATAAACAAAGTTAGAGATGTTCTGGAAAGGAATACTAAACCTGCTTTGAGAAACAAAAGGATTATAACAAGATTGTGTTTCTTGATGATGTTGTTGTTGCAAAAGAAATTGTGAAAATTGGTGATAATGTTGTTGCTGTTGATGTTGTTGTTTTTGTTGTTGAAAATGTAAATGAGGCGGTGGTATTTGATGAGGAAACTGTATAGGAGAATGTTGTAGATGTGGTGTTGGTGGTGGTGGTTGAGGTGAAGGTTGTGAAATTGACGGTGGCGGTGGCGGTTGTTGAGAAGAAGAAGAAGAACAAGAAAAAGAAGTTGTTTTTTTTTGTTGAGATGGTATTGGTGGAAAAAGGTGTGGATTGTTAATGTTGAAACTATTCAGCGGAAGAAGAAGCTTGTTGTGTTTGTGTTGTTCTAACCATTGTTGTTGCAGGTTTGATGGTGGATTGTTGGAATTTGCAGGTAAGGATCGAAGGAAGTCAAAATTCCCTTTTTGGTATCTGATACTATGTAAGAAGTGAGATTGTATTGATTGTAAGCGTTAACCAATGAGTTACAGGACCTGGTCCATTTATACGAGGACATTGAAAAATACAAATAACGGAAACATAAAACAAAAATGAAACCTCTAGCTACTAATAACGGAAAATTTGACCTCCTATAACTAATAACATACAATGACAACTGTAAAGGATACAACTGTAATAGGTGGGTCTAATATGGACCTATCGAGTTGCACTTTTTTTTCTTCGTCAAGGTTTTACCACTATGGATTTTCCTTAACAAGGTTTTAACGAGACAACATATGCGTGTCCAACTCTTTTCGTGTCCAACTCTTTTCCAAGTCTTTACATTTACTCCTTAAACATTTTCCTTCGAGAATGGTGTTTTGGGCGCCCATCGGGATATATCTTTATGTACAACAACCTCTAATGAGAGTACGAGTCACCTAGCCCGCTTTTTAAAACCACACCATAGCATAATGCATGAAAATTCTACAGCGTTGGGTTAAGTTTGAATTTCATCACACCAGGGCGAGTGCCGTTAAGGCTAGCGTAAGAGAGACAGAAAAACTAGAAAACGTTTTGGTCCTCGAGTATGATACCGATTGACCTTGATACCACACACGTCTTTGGAACCTACCCGTAAGTGTAATGCCAAGTGGGTCGCTTGGGCACATGTATTCTGCGGTTCAAATTCATTTGAGAAGGATGAACCATGGATAATAATTCTGGTCTTTTTCTTCTTTGTTTTCTTTTGTTTTCTGTTTTGTTTTATTAGGCCGGTTGTGGAAATCTTTTTAGGATTTTATTGTTTCCTACTTTTATAGGCTGTATCCTAAATCAGGCTCTATCGCAAATTCGCAATTGAATGCGCGGCATCTTCACACAGTGGACGGACCTGAGTAGACTCCACATCTGACTCATTTTTTTTCACAACTTTTCTATTTTCTCATCCATATTTTCAGATGTTTAAGAGATACTGCTTGGAATTTTAGCGGGTTAAAAATATGCCTCAACTAAAAAATTTATGCAAGTTGGAGTAAATGAAAGAGCAATTTCTTGGAACAAGGTGGTGCAAGTTGGGTGATTGAGCACGTTATGTTTCTCTTTCATGTTTATTGTGTTTTCTTTGGTTCTTAGTAAATTTTGTGACAACAGTATGAAAGTCAAGTTCAGACGGTAAAAATCAGTATGGATCAATTTTGTCATCTTATTGCAGAAGTATATATGCATCCCTTTTTTTGGTTATATATTGAAATGCATACACCAATGTATGATTGTTTTGGATGAGATTCATGTATCATTAGCAGATTTTTAGTTCATGATATTGTTGGTATCGTCACCTAATGACTTTTATCCGGGTGTAATCAGTAAATCCCAAATTCATGGAATGCAGGAAAAAATAAAAGAGGAAAACAATCAAGAATGTCCAAACGACAATACCGACGTAAGGACGAGAACGATAGATGTAGATGGGGTACTATCGTCCTAGTCTGTGACGACGTGGAGTCGTTATCCAGTTTAAACAACAACCCGAGTATCCAGAGTGAATCCTCAGGTACCCCACCAGTGTTAATGCCCTAATTCTCCAGCTATGAACAGAGAGACCATTGTTCTTTCACTTTACGATTTCAAGTTGTCTCTTATTTTTCTTTTCTTATTATTAAAAACAATACTGCCCATTATTTTTCTTTCAAACCTAATTATCAAGAGGAAATAATATTGACAGAAAACTTATCCATAGTATCCATTAAAATAAGTACCATCGAGTTAAACTGAAAATTGAGTATGAATGAGTTATGATAACCAAATCTTATTATGATCCTATCGATGATCAAACAGAGTAATGAGCTTTAGCCATACATCACAAATCATGATGGGCTCAACATCAGTCCTTTCCGTCAGCGCTAACAACATAGCAAAATATAGGCACAAGAACATAAGGGTTATATCCTCCTGTAGGCTATAGCAGGCAACCATGTTGACACATTATGACCCTTGATTATGTCCTCCGATAATTGTAAGGTTCTAACAAAGGGTTACCAAATTTCCCGAAGTTCACCAATCCAGTGGATCTAGCAGCAGCCTTGCAACAAGTGTTGTGTGGTGTGAATATTTAAAAGAAAAAAGAAAACAAATAGACCGCTTAAAATTATTGGTCATAGTTATCAAATAAACCAAAACTCATGAAGTGTGACCCATAGGTGAGAGTGGCTGGAACTTGGGAACTATGTTGTTTTTTTCTTTTTTTTTCTTGTTATTGAATTAGCATTCACAAGGGTCATTTGCCTCGGCCAATTTGGTTCTCTCACTCAACCTTTCCTTTTTAAGAGAAGTCTTATTTATTGTGATTTTGTATGTTTTGTAAAGAAGAAGATAAATATCTTCATATAATTGACACACACATATCGAAAGGTCACATTAAAGCAGATGGAATTCACTGGGTGCACCTATCATATTGTTGTCTTCATTAAAGGGTTAAGAACTGGGACTGGGCAACATAGAAAACTATATGCAACTCTGGATTTTCATCAGCTCCCACTTGTTATGAAAAAAACCTACCTTTTTTGTCATCTTTCCTTGAGTGGATGATGACATGTAGTTATGACTACTGGATACTAGTTGTATTATAATGTTGTGGAGAGAAAGAGATATTAAGAGACCCACGTCTCTGTACTGATCTCCTCCACTGGCTTTAGCCATGACTCCTCAAATTCCAAAAAGTCGAATTGCCCATACGGCCATACCTCTTATTAAGAAGCCACGATAAGCAGAAGCTCTTTTCTCCTTTTAAATACTCTCCCACTGTCACGGAAAAATTCATTGAGATGCCCTTCCATGACCCCCTCCATCCCTCTCGCGCCCTTGTAAGTTTCTTAGTGATTTCGTAAGATTCCAAGGTACCAACTGGGTATGTAGATCTTCTTTATGACAGAAAAACATAACAAGATTACGATTAATGATGGGAAAACCCTGTTTTACTCCAAAGTGTCGAAGTTTCTACCATGAAAAGGACAATAAATTGCTCTGAATATTCCTTTAACCAGGAAATGCAAATCATAGATGTATATACTTGAACAAAAGGATGTGCTCAAGGAATGACATAAGTGGTGATGATCTCCAATAACTAGATATCACCTTCACATCGTTGCTACCTTTACAACATGAAAATAAACTTTAATAATAACTATCTTCTACAATTTGGTTTCTAGATCCATATAATTAGAAATGTGAAGCAAATGAACCAATGAAAGGTGAGAAAGCTCTGCATTGTTCATTTAATAATATATTGAGTGTGTACGATGATGTTGTAATGATGGGAATTGGATACCATAAGCCCAGAGCCAGAGATCTAGTTCCACGCTCAGTACCTGCACAAGGGATTCTTTTAGATCTGCAGTACGAAAACATGTGTTTGAAATATGAAGAAAATTTTAAAAGAGAGGACATCCCAACATTGTAAGAAGTAAGTTAGAGTGATTCTCACTTCCGCCAGTGAAACCAAATGAGATCATGGTGCAGAGGTGAAATCTATAGTTTTCAGCACAAATGCACAATGGTGAAGATAGGAAACAGTCCATCCTGATGAAACTAAACTCGTGGATAGGTGAGTGAATTCTATTAAAATTTTAACTTCAAGAAAACTTCTGAAGGGACTAGGGATGTCAGAATGGAATTTTGTTTTACGAGGATCTCTACCATTTACAGTGAAATACAATTGGTCAACATGACCCTTAATCTTAATGGCTTCAGCAGTAAGAGTAAGAATGATTGGACACATATTTGGTTGAGAAATTCTTAGACAGCATTCCTAGACATGACATTGCGTGTTGGGCCTAAATCAGGATGAGTCCAAGCTGAAATATTGGCAACCGAAAAGATGATCTAGTTGCCGTGTAAATCAACTTCACGTAGAAATGATCCCATCCGAAGTTGATAAAATAGATGACGAGGGATGTATGCCAGTAGTTATTGCCTTTACATCTGTATGAAGGTTTAATGAATTGGTAATTGTACGACTTTATGACTTCTACTAAGAGAAGAACACCGCCAAAATTAGCCCTACTTAAGCCCCAAAGCCCAGTGAAAGTAGCTTTATGCCAGAACCACGAAACTTGTATGGACATTAAGAAAAGTATATGTAGAAATTGCTTCAGAAGGAGGGTATAATAGGAAAGACATTCACTACCTGTTTGCCAGATTTAATCTTGATCAACTCCCTCATTTTCTCTACAGCATAAATAGAGCAAGCGCGTAATTCAACTTCCTCCTCTGTACCTGAACCTATCTCATTGTTGGCCTCAATGATGCTAGATAATGTTGAACTGTATTTCAATACACCAAGTTGCTTAAGCACAGCTGGAACTATATAGTCAGCGAATATAGTAATCGAGCCTATGTCATTAAATTCCCCATATCCTCGACTCTTAAATGCTCCCCATAAATCAGCTGCGAATATCTGTGCTCTTTTGTACAAGAAAACCTGGTGACCTTTATACACTGAGTGATCCCGAAAACCTGTAATGATACGTGAAGGGAGTGCAACATTATAGAAGGCCATTTTAAAGAACAATCCAATGAGCTCTACTAGTATTCTATAATCAAGTTTCCAAAATCATCAGTCATATATTCAAATATTTAACCAATTTAACATCTAGCTAGGTTACGTAGAGAGTGCCAAATTACAGGTTTAAGAAATTAGTACATTAATTCTGTACCAGGAAAATGGCGGGTAATAGTGGCAACAAGTGACACCGCAGATTTTCCACAGGACTCACTATATTTACTGCTTTTCCACCAAAGTTCCTCTCTAGCTCTTTGCCTACCTAGATTAACCAAAGATATAACGTTTATCACATAAGAGTTTGGGATATGAAGAACACTGAAATGGGATGATATGCACAGGAATGTCATGTGAAAAAAATAACATAAACAACCGAAGGAGAAAAGTAAGATCCTTGCAAAAGGTGAATTATAAGAAAATCGGATTACAAAAAATAACTCTTTTGAAATAAAAAGTGAAAGCCACTTCATAATCTACTTGAGTTAATGACATGTTTAATCACTGATGAAATGTTTGACAAATGGGTACCTCATGTAGTAAGCGAACACGTTCATCCTCCAACGGAAGTGGTCGAGGCCACTTCAGTAACTCTCGTAGCTGAGGACCTGTCAACAAATCTCCATGATCAAACCCCACTTCTTAAAAGCCAAAAACACTGTTTTTATTAAGTGTGTTTATAAGAATGAATCCACATATAGTCTTACCAGTGTACTTTTGTAGACGATCTGCATCAAACACAGACTTATCTTTTTCAAGAGCTTCCTTTAACCCAGAAGCCAATTTGTCATAATTCAAATACTTGTCTAGCAACAAACAAATAATGAACATTTCATTCATTTCAGCAAATTAATAAAAACCCATATCCTAGATAGAAAATTAAAAGATAATCGAGACATAAATACTGAACAGTCAGCGGCCCATCGTCGAAATAATGAATCCCTTCGTAACTCCATTCAACTTTTGGAATTGAACCCTCAATCGTATCTACTAACTTCTCAATTCCTACATTATTATTTGTTTATAAGAATCAGTTTATGCTACAGCACATTATCAGTTGCAGAAAGTATCATTATTTATCAGAAAGCGATACAGAGAGAAAAAAGAACCTGAAGTGTCGACAACTACATGAGAAGAATGAGTTGCAACCCAAGCAGAACTTGACCTAACTTCTTCCATGGCGCCTCTCTCTCACACTTGTCTGGTTTGAAAAGAGTTCTTTCTGAAGCCCTAGAAAAAGCGTGAATATATACGAGAGGTTCAAAATCGGGACAGTCTTGGAACTCGTTTGAGGAAAGCCTTTTCTCGTGTCTCGCGGAGTAGGTAGGTTCGCCCTTTTCCCCCATTCCAACTACTTGCTCTTCGCGCTTCAAAGATAACGGCTATGTGTACTGTTTTTTGCTGTGATGCAGTTATGGTTTTGCCCTCAACTTTCCGTACATTTTCACCTTTTGCTTGGTCTTGTGACTCCTTAATGTTTTTACCCAGGCGAGGGTGTTCAATTTTGATCCAGCCGACTGATAAACCCCCGGAAATTTTTATTGATGTGATTTGAAGAATAGATTTCCTAGTAAACTGGTCCAGTCCTTTGTTTTTATTATGTCATATGTTTCACTGGTGCAGTCTTCTATGAGATAACAGTATTAAAAAAGTTAAAATCTGTGGTTAAAATTTTGTAATTGTAAAATTGTACAGTATAAGGCTAGATCCCATGCACCCTCTTAAATGATTTTGTTTGTCTAGTCAGGTGGTTGGACAAACAGGGTGCGGTACTAATGAAATGCTTTGGGCGATGGTCATCAAATCGAGCGATTTAGAGTTGGTCGCTAGCAATCAACAGTTGGTCGATGACGATAAAAACTATGTCGCTCGATATAGTGGTCATTGTCCACGATCGACTTTCTATCGCCTATAAATAACCAGGCTTTCTTCACAATTTAACATCTCCTTCTCAATTTTACATTTAAAAACACCAAAATCATCAAGAGTAAAAAAAACAATTACTGCAATTTTTTTTTCCACAATGAGTTTCATAAGAAATAAAAAAAAAACAGAAAAAGTCAACCAACAGGCGGCCCAAATAATGGAGTGGACTGGACTGGAATCAGAATAGAGATGAGGGGTTCCAACAGGTTAGACAGCTTGCGGGCACTGGTGTAGTGGAGGTCATATATCAGGCCATCAGGAGAGAACTCGATACTAAGCTAAGAATTGGGTTAACTGAATTTAGTACCGTGTATGGATGGCTCCCTGAGGCAGTTCAACAAAGAGTACCCAGATATACGTGGTATCTTTTATATTTGTTAAACCCTAAGCACCATAGGAATGATGTTGTTCAAGTAATATTAGAATGTTGGTGGAAGACTACAAATACGTTATATTTTAAGGATTTCGAATGCGGTAAGTTTGTTTATTCTCTAACTAATATTACTGCATTTTTATTTTTGGTTATATATATGCAAACTGTGTATTATGCAAACATTAGGTTGATGCAAACTTTAAGATTTAGAGCCGAAAATTAATTTCAAAATGTTGTTTGTAGGAGTTACGCTGTTAGATATTTATATGCTGACGGGAATACTCTGCGAGGGAAATATGGTTCCATATGACCAACAGAAGTGGCAAGGACAAAATAGATGGAAACAACGCCTTGTATTGTATAGTGAGGATGAGGAAGGAAATGATATGCACAGAGATATCCACGCTGGTGGAATTAGAGTCGCTGGGTTGAAAGTTTTTCTAAAACTCTATGCACAGAAAGTAAAAGGCATCATGAAGAAGAGAAAGTTGATCACTATGTTGAGCTCGAAGAGTATTTGTGTTATACGTGATAGGACAATTATTTTTTCTAAATTCTAGATCGGTGACAAATATTGGTTTTCTCGACGCGTTTGAGGACTTAGAGTTATCTCCAGGATATGACTGGGGTTCTGCACTGTTATCTTCAATCTACATCAGCCTTGGGAATTCTGCGGGCGCCAAACCAAGTTTAAATTGGTTTTAAGGAATCTTAGAGGTAAATAATTAATTAGTTTATAATTTTCTTATAAAATTATAAATGTTACATTTATTAACTAATTAAATTTCCCAATGTTTTCACAGTATTGGTGGTATACTTACTTCCGTGTTGGTGAACCTGCTCTTATGCAACAAGTCGTCGTTTTTCCAATTATAGAGAAATACCGATATGACAACTGGTCCTCATTTCATCCAGATGACGGTCAACACTCTAAGTTGGTTTACAGGATTCAACAAACAATCAGAACAAGAAAAAACTTTATTCCTATGCCGTATGTGGATCATCCAGAGTACATCACTCAAGCTGCTCAAAGGATGTTTGAGTTGAGTTTACGTCGATCGGTGTTTTACGATGCTGAATTCGGGAAAGGTGTTTGGTACTTTAAGGAAAGACTCATTCTACAGATTCAGGGGAGAACAGTAAAAGCTATCAACCCACTTCTAAGAGGGGAGATTTTCTTAGCGGATTACCGTTTGTTGTTGCAAAATACTCAAGAATAAACTCACGCTAATGACTTGGCCGAGGACCCTGTTGACGATCATGATTATATCAGTTGGTTCGACAAGATTAGCAAGCCTAACATTGCCATGGAGCTGCAACATATGGGAGTTATGGATGTGCTAGCTCTAGATAGATTGCCACTTGATTCTGCGTTTCTTCCATCCTAACCTCCACCAGCTTCTTCGTCAGCTACCTTTGTTTATCCCAGTGGCCAGGAAGGTTCATCTTCTTCGTCAGTTTTGCCACCGTTTGACTGAGAGGTGCCAAGTATCAATCTACAAGGGGAGCGTATAAGTGTTCCAGTGATTTCTCAAGCTATGGATTGGACGTATCCGTATTGGGGGCACAAATGATAGAACGACAGATGCGGGAAAGGTTGAACGATTATGGTTTGCGATCCATTCAAATGAAGAGACATTACAGAGGGATCCTGGAACAAATAACAAACATATTGAGTCTTGATATTCCAGATGGATCTAGTCCAGGTCAAGCAAGTCATCAGAGTCAACGAAGTCGATCAAGTAATAGAAGCAGAGTCAGTCATAGAAGCAGTCAAAAAAGTGCTGCCACACCTGCCACAGCAGAGGAGAATCTGCAAGAAACTTATACGACACCTGAGTCTGGAGGAATGGATTTGACGATTCTAGGGGGTAATCAATTATTTGTGAATCTTTATACCCCGATTCCAAGAGTATGAGGATTCACATGGTATACCCCGGTTCGAGACGTTCGAGAATTACTATTAACTTTCAAATTTTCTTTACCCTCATTTTTCTTACCTTGAACCTTTATTTTTCTTTTCGGCGCGACTTGGTTAACATCTGAATCCTGAAGACCTCTTTTTTCATTCTCTATTTTCTTATAACCTTGACATATCTTACTAACTGCGTCTTCAAGAATGATTTCAGAAAAATCTAGTTATGTTGCCAAAGCAAGTTTTGCAATTTGTGCCATTTGGTAGAGTAGAAAAATAGAGAAAAAAAGTAGGAAATTTTTTGTATAAAAATTTGATTTGAAAAATGGTGAAACTATAAGAGTGAAAGAGTTAGCCATTGCGACCTACTCTTTGTCGAGCGACCAAGTCTTTGTCGCTCGACCAAGACTTTGACGTGATGTGTGTCTGTTCAAATTTGAGCATTTGAGAGGTGCATAGCGGCTCATCACCTATCAAATTTGATCATTTGAGAGGTGCATAGGAACTGGCCTAAGACTATAAGTGTTTGTCTTGTAATAACTTGGGGATTTTACTACGTATTCCGTCAACGTCAATGGAACACCACATGGTTATATCTTATCTAATCGGTAAATCAGATAAGGAGATCCCTTATCACCATTTATGTTCATTATTCATGCTCAGAATCTCTTTGCTAATCTCGCAAAGATGGAATACCTAAAGTACATCTAGGAACTTAACATATCAAGAAAGGCACCACCGATCCTACATATGATATATGCAGATGATCTTCTTATTACTTGTAAAACCTCATTGCAAAGCTGCAATCATCTGTAATAACTCTCAAATGATTACTCCTCTTCAGCAGTGCGACACATCAACAAAAACAAATCAACTATCATCCATCACCCTCGACTACCGCAACAGTCGCTCGACGAGATACAATAGATTTTCAATATGCCTGTAACAGAAACTCCACCAGTTTATTTGGGGTGGCTTTTCAAGCATAGAAAATCCTCATCACATATGTTCACACCTCTTCTTGAGCGGCTGGCAAGAAAAGCAAAAGGGTGGACATCAAAATGCCTAAACCCTGCGGGAGGGTTAATACTCATGAATGTTTCTATCACTTTGAATGTTAACCATCTCATGCAAACGCCACCGATCCATGTTCACAACAAGATTGGTCATATAACCGAGATTTTTCTTCTGGGGACATGATTTGTAAGTTAGAAAACTGCATCCCCTAAGATGGACAAGTTAACAAAACCGAAAAAATAGGGAAGGCTAAGAATCAGGAAAACTATAACTCACAACAAAGCACTAGTCATGAAAAGGGAATGACAGATCAAGAACCAAAAAGATTCAATCTGGCAACCCTATGTAAAGAAAAATACCTGAACCAAAAACCCATTTTCTAAACAGATGCTCATCCCCGTTTAGCAGCATTCCCACAATGGAAACAATTGAAACTATAGACCACATTCTAATTCATTGCAGACAATCTTAAGCAACTATTTTTGGTTCCCCTCTTGGTCTTCGTATCGATGATGAAAACTGCTCAGTCAAATCAGCAGTGGGAAAGTGGCTAAATGATGCTAGCAGAGATCATATTTTTGGCATGGGCATTTGCATGCTCTGGGCCATTTGGAGGTTTAGAAATGAAACCATCTTTGAAGTCAAGACTAACTCAGTATACAACATAATTAGAATGGGTACCCATCTTTACTACAGTTTCGCTGCTGCTAGAATTCCAGTTATTGCCCCAACCATCAGTCTAGCTCAGTCTCAGCCGTAAAACTAGATTCCACCAAATGCTGAAGAAGTGAAGATAAACGTTGATGGCTCAGTTTTCCAGTCCATCTTTTCTAGTGATGCAGTGGCTAGAAATCACGAAGCTAATTTCTTAGGAGGTGAGTCTATCATCCATAAGCAGACTTATCCTCTGGTGGCTGAAGCTTTCAACTTTCTTTTGGGTCTTCAATTTGCAAAAAGACTCCTCATCTCTAGTTGTATCATTGAAGGGGACTCTCTTTTGATGGTGAACCAGCTCAACAAAGACCAGAATGATCCAACTTTTTGGAGAGTTAGAGCTATTATAACTGACATTGAAGCCCTCAAATCAAAATTTTCATCAGTCAAATTTAGCTATGCTAAAAAACTGACAAACTCGGCTGCTCACTCACTGGCAGTCTATGCTTCCCACAATTCTGTTGCAGAATTTTGGCCTGCTTCTTTCCCACCTCCTTGTATTTTTGTTTCTCTTTTTGCTGATAGGGCTATGTTAGCCTAGTTTTCTCTTTGTACTTGTTTGTTATAAAAAATAAAAAAAATTGTATTCCCAAATTCCGATAATCAAAACACACTTGTTTCATAGTATTGTAAACGGTAAACATATACCTATCACTTCCAACCGAATCCCAAGGCACCCACCGCTCACCCAAAATAAATCCCCAAACATTACCAGCATGGCAGATCTGATTTACCCACACTCATACTTGGATGCATGACAAATTGGCAGAACTAACAGTTTTAGCCACTGCCCATTATTAGAATCATTAACATCCACCTACCTCAAGATAAAATAGTGTGGCCATACACCAAAAATGGAAATTACTCAACTAGCTCCAAATATCGATCCCTGACACAAATACCAGATCATATACCACAAAGTATTTTACCAATCACCGGTTATGTATGGTATCTACTTTATCCACTAAAAATACACATTTTCTTGTGGAAATCCCTAATTAAGTTTTACATACCTTCACCACCCTTAATAGAATCAACCTAATCCCCTCAAACCTCTGTCTGGTATGCCATTTGAAACCGGAAAACGCCTGAACACATCCTTCTAAAATGCAAGTCTGTAATATTGGGTTGGAATCACCTTTTCACCCACCACACAAGAGACCTAAAATTCAACAGCCTGAAACCCCTACCTGTGAACGCTACTAATATTCATGAAAGAATAGATTATTCCCCCTTTCATTTACATTGATAGATTACCTATTAATACATGAATGCTAACAATGCTAATTATCTAAATACAGTAACTATATTTTGCCTAATTATGATATGTATTGTAATATATATCTTTACTATATTTACAAACATTAACATGAATTCTAATATATTCTAACATGAATTCTAATATATTCTAACACACCCCTTCAGTCAAAGCGGGAGGTTTTCGTACGCTGAGGCTGTCCCGGAAGTCTTCAAATAAAAGTAAAGGAAGACCTTTAGTAAAAATATCTGCAATCTGGTAACGGGACGAGACATGTAGTACACGAACTTCTCCACGAGCAACTTTCTCACGGACAAAGTGAATATCCATTTCGATATGTTTAGTGCGTTGATGTTGAACCGGGTTACCATATAAATATATATCACTAATATTATCACAATAAACCAATGTAGCCTTATGGATCGGACAATGAAGCTCGAGAAGAAGATTTCGTAACCAACAGGATTCAGAAACGACATTAGCAACCCCTCGATATTCGGCCTCTGCACTAGAGCGAGACAAAGTGGCTTGTCGTTTCGCGGACCAAGAGAAAAGATTATCACCAAGAAACACACAATAACCAGAAGTAGAACGTCGGGTATCTGGACACCCACCCCAATCCGCATCAGTATAAGATACAAGAGTGGTCGTTGTAGAAGGATATAGATGCAGACCGTGATCTAAAGTGCCTTTAATATATCGGATAATGCGCTTAAGAGAATGCATATGTTCTACCATTGGGTTGTGCATGAATAAGCAAACTTGTTGTACCGCATAAGAGATGTCTGGTCGTGTAAATGTGAGATACTGTAGTGCGCCGGCAAGACTGCGATAAGACGACGGATCCTCATACGGTGTGCCCGAAATATTGCTACTTAGTTTCTGTTTAGTGTCAACTGGAGTTGAACTAGGATTACAGGAAGACATCCCAGCCCGTTCAATAATTTCCTCAGCATATTTCTTTTGTGATAAAAATAGACCTCCAGAGTGACGAGTAACAGAAATATCCAGAAAATAGCTAAGTGGTCCCAAATCCTTCATAGCGAATTCAGACCCGAGAAGTGTCATGATTGACTTGCGAAGATTGTCTGATGAAGCTGTTAATATAGTATCATCCACATACAAAAGGATATAAGCCATATCAGATCATTTACGATAAATGAATAAGGAATGATCAGACTTGCTATGAGATTGCAGATCCCCCCTCAGACGGGACCTTTAGTAAACGTTTATACCAAGCACGAGGAGCTTGCTTAAGGCCGTATAACGATTTCTTCAACCTGCAAACATAATTGGGATATGTTGTATCTCGATACCCCATAGGCTGATGCATATACACAGTTTCTTTGAGTTCCCCGTGTAAGAAGGCGTTTTTAACGTCGAGCTGGTGAATGGGCCATGCTTTAGACAACGCCAAGCTAAGAACAGTCCGGATAGTGGCCGGTTTAATTACCGGACTAAACGTTTCACCACAATCGATGCCAACCTGCTGAGTCTTACCGTTACAGACAAGACGAGCTTTATGCCTTTCAAAAGAACCGTCAGAATTTTCTTTATGTCGAAAAATCCACATAGACCGAATTACATTAACATTAGAGGGGCGAGGTACCAACTCCTATGTACTATTTTTAATAAGAGCAGTATACTCATCATCCATGGCTGGTTTCCAATTCGGGTCATTAAGTGCAGATACTGGATTACGGGGAAGAGGTGATTTTATAACATGAGTATGCAAATTGTATTTTGGATGTGGTTTAACAATCCCATGTTGACTTCTAGTAACCGGACGTTGGGCTGTACCTGAGTTGATTGGTATAGTAGTGATTGGGTCGGGGATGGGTGGAGATGGAGGCTGTGGTGACAGTGGTGGAGACTGAGGTGATTGTGGTGGGGTTGGAGCTTGGGGCACACATACGGGTTGAGGTATATGTGAGCTGGTTTGTGAGATCAAGTGGTGAATTGTATAAGGAGGCATTCCATCGTCTAAAAATTGATAAGATGACGGAGACATAGTATAGAGCTTTGCAAAGGGAAAAGTTGTTTCGTCAAAAAGAACATGGCGACTGAGTATGATTCTTTTTGAGGATAAATCATAACACTTATAACCACGATGATTAGGCGGGTATCCTAGAAAGACACATGGGGTGGAACGGGCTTGTAACTTATGAATCGTCGTGGAAGGAAAGAGAGGAAAACATAAGCACTCGAAGACGCGAAGGTGATCATAGGACGGGATTTTGTGATATAGAAGTTGGGTAGGAGATTGGAATGCTATTAGTTTACTAGGACGGATGTTAAGAAGATATGTAACCATTTGTAGAGTATGATGCCAAAAGGAGGGTGGTACGGAAGCATCCACAAATGGATCGAAGTTTTCTTTCAGCCTTACCATTTTGAGATGAGGTGTGGGGACAAGAAAGACGAAAAGACATACCATTATCTCTACAAAAATCCCAGAAAGGGTTATTATCAAACTCCTTACCATTATCACATTGTATGGTTTTTATTTCCCTGCCAAATTGAGTGTTTATGAGGGCTTTGAAATTTAGGAAAGTGGAAAAAGTTTGAGACTTATTAGATAATGGAAATGTCCATACGAAGTTAGAGTAATCATCAAGAATAACAAGATAATATTTGTGGCCCAAAGAGCTTAAAACAGGAGATGTCCACAGGTCACAATGAATAATATCAAAAGGCATAGAAGTGCATGAAAAAGAAGTTTAATATGTTTGCCTAAAGAGCAAGTCTGACAAACATGAGATTTACTCGGTTCATTGTATTGAACCAAATTATTTCTGCGAAGTGAGTTTAAAATGGGAGCACCTGGATGACCCAAACGGTCATGCCATAAAGAAGGTGTTAACGAAATAAGAGAGACAGATGACTTTGCTGTGCTGGGACTGGTATTGAGAGGATAGAGATCTCCCTGACTGTTACGCCTCAGAAGAAGCATCCCCGTCTGAAAATCCTTTACAGAGAAACCAAATGGATCAAACTCAACAGAAACTGAATTATCGACTGTAAATTTTCGCACAGATACTAAGTTTTTAATAAGATGGGGAGCATGAAGAACATTTTTCAAGGATAAGGGTGGATTAGGATGAGACAGTTTAGTATGACCATAACCACGAATTGGAATTGTGTTACCATTGCCAACCATTATCCCACGAGTATTGCTCAGATTAAAGTAAGATGAGAGGTTACCTTTCATTGAAGTCATGTGAGAAGTAGCTCCTGTATCCATATACCAGTTTGTATCTGGTGGAGTTAAACTTAGTGTATGCATGGCAACTTCAACGTCTGTTTGAGATGGTGACTTTGTTGCTACAGAGTATGCTTGCTGAGGCCGTGGACCAAGGATTCCAGGCTGGTGTGGTATAGTAGGTCTGGTCCAAGGAGTAGTTGGGTAAGGACATGGTGGAAAACCCCACGGCATGAAAGGCCATGCCCACTGTTGTCCACGATGGTGTTGATTTTGCTGCTGAGTATATCCCCGACCACCAGTGCGACCACTCCAATTGCGTCCACCACCTCTGCCCTTACTATTGCTTCTGGTTCGATTCCGATCGTTGCTGGTACGGGTGAAGTTCAGTTTTCTGTGACCAGAATTTTGGTTGTGTTAGTAATCCTCTAAAGAAGAGTTATCATCGGATTTCTTCACAATCATGCCGGCATTTGACGCAGAACTGATCTGTTTTTCTAAGCTAGATTCTTCAAGGATGATCATGGAGCGGGCTTAATAGAATGGCGGAATGGGGTTGCTCTGACGGATAAGTGTTCCGACTCCTTTGTATGCTTCGGTTAATCCAGACACTAGTTGAAGAACAAGTCTGTTGTTGGAAACCGGTGCACCTACATTCATTAGTTGATCTGACAGGACTTTGAGTCGTTGACAGTAAGCGGAGGCATTCGGAAAATCCTCCATATTTGTGTGAGAGAATTCCTGTTCAAGTGTAATAGCTCGAGAATTCTTGTTATCTTGAAAGATATCACGCAGTCGATTCCAAGCTTTCAGAGCTGTCGAATCTGGTTCAATAATGGTGTGCAGTAAATCATTTGAGATTGTAGCATAAATCCATTGTAACACCGTAGCATCAAGAGTTGACCATAGTTCTTGCTCTTCATCAGTTGTAGGCGTTTTTTCTTTGCCTTTTTCTGGTGGAATGATGTGGTTGATGACTCGGTGAGAGCGTGCATGAATCTTGAATAATTCAGCCCACGTCGTATATTGGACGGTTTCCATCTCAAGAGTGATTGAGATATGATTTTTGATATTGGAGACAGTGAGGGCGGGATGAAATGATGATTTAGAGGCAGACATGATAGAAGATGAAGAAGAAGAAGAAGAGGAAGAAGAGTCCATTGGCTCTGATACCATGAAAGAATAGATTATTCCCCCTTTCATTTACATTGATAGATTACCTATTAATACATGAATGCTAACAATGCTAATTATCTAAATACAGTAACTATATTTTGCCTAATTATGATATGTATTGTAATATATATCTTTACTATATTTACAAACATTAACATGAATTCTAATATATTCTAACATGAATTCTAATATATTCTAACAATTCACAAACTTTTAAACACCATCCTGCCCCCTTTTATCACGACATCCTTATCCTTTCTGTTTGGTCATCACGTAACGAAATTGTATATAGAAGAAAGCCACAAACAACAACAAACATCATCAACATGGCTATAAAGTTTGAACAAGAATTCACCAGGGCCAATTCAGTTTTGCTCTCGCATCTACCTGACATGACCCCGTTACAAGAAAATACCGCCGATTGCAACCTTCGCCATACACAAACTTCCTCAGTGGGATGGAAACCACCAACCACAGATTGGATTAAATCAACACTAATAGAGCAGCCAGGCGCCACCCGGAGGTTCATTTGCAGAGATCCATTAACAGATATGATCATATCAATGGTACAAGCTATAAATATAACAACAACATTAGTAGCAGAAACTTGGGGAATGTTGATGACACTTCGAACGATAAAAACAGACAATGGACAAAGTAAGCCTGAAATTAGACTCACAAAACTTAGTCCACTTCATCAAAAACCAGAATAAAGCACCACTGTATTTGCGAGATATGAAGTTAAGACCCTGCTGCAATCCATTCCGCAACACTCCTTAGACCACATCTACCGAGAAGCCAATCAGGCAGCAGATGCACTGGCGAATCAGACAACCGACGAAAGCCAACATGGAAGATTTGATAATAATATTTGGAAATACGTAGTTTTTAGTTTTCTTAATGCAGTTTGTAACTAAAGAATCCAAGGGTTCAACATACCCACGTACAATCCCTTATAATTTTTATTTTATAATAATCATCTTTGCTTAAAAAAAACTAACTCACGGATTAATATATATTTTATTCTTTTAACTTTAACATACTAGTACAACTTTGATTTTTTCCAATAAATAACATAACTAGGTTTAAACTATAACATGTGGATATGGATTGAGTCACGATCTCAGTTTAAGGAGTAGTACCCGTAATTTATACCCCTTCTTCCAAGAATGGATGACCTATTTATTTTTAAATTTTATCTATTAATAGGTGACTTATATCATTAAATAAAAAGATATTTTTAAAATTATTCTTTTAATTAATTATTTTTAGTATAAAAAATATATATAATTTGATAGCCATGTTTATATTCGTTACATAAGTATTTTAAATTTTTTTAATGGTATAAATTTTTCGAATATCCGTATTATATTTTAAGAGATAAATCATTTCTAAATTTTACTATTATTATTCATAAGGATATAATTGTAAAAAATACTTAAAATGCTCCCCTTTTCTTCTTGCCTTAAGATGCCTTAAGAATTGTGCAAACTTAAACTAGGTCACCTATTCTTGGACGGAGGGAGTATATATTAGGATTAAGAATTAAAATAGACTTAAAATACCAAGAACAAATAAAGTGGAGTTTAATAACAGTGTATGAATTGTTATGGCTTATAATGTTGTAAGATCTCCCCCTCTTTAATGCAAATAAGGAAATTGAGAAAGTGCTAACCACTTTAACTGAATTTGGTTAACCAAACGGATTATGGTTCACCAAACGGAATAGGGACCAAAATGTTTAACGGAATAGGGATGTTGGAATAATTAAAAAATATTTATAGGGAATTAAATTAAAATTATTACAAATCATTTATTTACGAAAAAGTCATTTTTATAAAAATAGATACTCCCTCAGTTCCAGTTTATAGGATAGTTTGAGAGTTTTCACGCAGATTAAGAAATAGAAAGAGATATAAAATTTTTCCATCTATGCCCTTAAAAAATATTCAAACATTAATTGTTATTAGTGCATTTATAAATAAACTTATAGTCTCAAGACAAATTGCTAGGGTAATATTGGTAGTTTTATGGAAAAATATGAAAACTATCAAGTAAGGTAGAACATAAAAAAACCCTAGACTATCATCTAAATCGAAATGGAGGGAGTATAATTTTTTGAAAACTTCATATCTTTCTAACTATACGTCGAATTTTTATAAATTTTATATATTTAGAAAACTCTTTGAATTATCTACATAACGAATATATAACAATATTTAATTTATTATTTTTAATAAATTTATATTTCTTTAAAAAATTAGATATAATTTGAAGGTAAGTTAAAAAAACTATACTTTTAATTTATTATTTATAATGGTGTTTAAATTTTAAAACTTCATTTCATAAATATAAATATAAAAATAAAAATCATTTTAATTTTAGATGGTAAAATATAATAACGAAACAATTAATATAATAAAAATAACATTATATATTATCGACGTGCAATATACATGCCTACTACTTGTTTGTGTAAGTTTGGAAATGAAACACAAAATAAAATGTTGTTCTTAAGATTTCGATCCTTACTATATAAAATCTCGAGTATTATTAAGTTTAGTGGATTATTGAGTTCGGGATACGATGATATTATACAACAATTAAAAAGGATCAAAATAATGTCACTTCACGAGCATCCACTAATATGATCTAGATCTTCAATTAAATTGAACGACCACTTTCATTTTATTGAGATGCTATTGGATGATACCCTCTTTATCTAGCTGCTAGGATTCTAATCTTTTGGGCGTGGCATGGTAAACCGAATTTTTTTTTGCATCTAGCGTGTAGCTCGGCAGGATAAAACTCCCAGTACACCATTTAATTGCGTAGTCGGGTTGTAAAATCATATGCACGTTGATTTTCTTTTTCCAGCATACTTTATAAACATGATTTACTTAAAGCATGACTCCATACCAACCCAATTTACCTCTTGTTTTTCTAAGAACACATGGCCATAAAATCCATCACAGACTCATAAGTACTTTCCCAGCATTGATCATGCATTTGGACTAAAACATAGGGCATTACAGACCTATTTTCCACTTCCTTTGCTCCGACAATAAGCTGGATATATACACTTATCTTGTATTTTGTAGATGAAAATATATGCATCTACCAAAGAAGTGAAAACTGAAGAGTTCTATAGCTGAAAGCTGAGATCGGACTCAATAAGGTCGTATGTCAAAGACTCGAATCACAGGACATTAACTAGAGAAGACACAAGAAAGTAGACACTGAATACCTGAGTTCAACCTCGGAGCTGAGAAGAAACTTGAAGCTGTCAGCTGAGTTAAGACCTGGAAGGCCAAATAGTCACAGAGAAGAGTTTGAAGGCCTAGGATCTATTTGGAAAGAAAAAAAAATATTTTGATA
>JAJJMC010019063.1:6112166-6127864 GCA_023531435.1 Papaver californicum
GTAATCCCAAGAGTGCTTGGATAAGAACTCAATTTATTATGCCAACAGAGTTGTCCCAGGTCCGAACAAGCACATGACGTGAATACTAATTGGGTCCGTGCTCACGAAAAAGAATACTTGATATTGACGTTATTCACATGAAAATCCCTTTATTCGCATAATGCATAGCCAGAATGGCTCATAATGTAAACAAGATAATTCATTAATAGAAATTACACTTTGAACATTGTTTATTTCTCTTCTGATTCTCTCCAAGTTATCATTCTCAAATCGACTTAGGAAGATAATCAGGAAACCCTAATTCTCTACACCAGATTACTAATCCAAGATCAGAATTAGAGTAATCAGGTTAAGGTTGTGATTCCAATCAAGGAATTACGATTAGCCAATTGTAAAGGTACGCTTCTGAACAAGATGACACATCTTCATTGGCGCCGACTAGGTTTTTAGATTCCATGATATTAATCATAGAAAAGATCTCATATCATGATATAGATGCATGTTATAGTTCGTAAACTTTAGGAATTTGCATGTATTATGTGATGTTGTTGATAATTTTTTTGATGATTAAGTTAGAATTGACATCATTTGAATGAGATAGAACCCTAAAATGATTATTCTGATGATCACTATAGTAATGCACACTTGTTATAATCAGGTGTGGAAAAATTGATAAGAATTTTCAATATCGCATGATTATATATCTAATATATTGATGAAATCTTGAGAAACATACTTATTTTCTGATGCTAATCATGATATGTTGTTTGATGTTGAATAATTTGATAATATTAAACATAACTATTTGATTATTATCTTCTCACATGATTATCTTATATGGTTATATGATTACATGATGTGAAACTGAATTTCCTTAAAGATGCATATCTAATGTTTTATTAGGTTTTCACCGACAAATATTTTATATGAGCTTTTTACGTATAAAACTCACTTGAAATTGAATATGTAGTGTTCATTTAGAATTAATAAATGCTAAAACCATTTAGATCTCACATTAGTTTCTTGAAAATTAGATCTATTAATTAAAATCATGTTTTTATGGTTAATCATTGATTTTCAATGGTATAATTGTTACATAATAAATAAACAAGATTTAATTTGTTCTAATTAAGTTGTTAATTAATACTCCTTCCGTTTCTGAAAAAGTATTACTATCATTATTTTCATTTTAACTTAAAAATAGGTCAATTTAAAAAAGTGATAGTAACTCTTTTCCTGAAACAGAGGTAGTATTATTTAAGTTGTAGCCGTCATAACATATACCGTGAGCTTTATGCATCATGCCGGTCAACGATCTAAGTCTTGACTATATTTATAACATAAATCACAAATACTTATATGTGATTTTTGGTATTGTGAACAAAATTTGTAGTAAAAAACCAAGGTGATCATATTTAGCATACAAAAACTCTTTTCATATTATTTTTTTTAAATAAAAATCATTTGAAATATAATGATATAAAAATTTCATTTCCTCTAATAATGTGTAAATTTAGTTTTTAGTTAATTTTAAAATACCCAAGCTGCCCTTCCCTATATAATCTATGTGTTTCAAAAGGAAATATTGACGGAAGATAATATTTAGTGAGAGAAAATCATATCTTCTCCAAATATAACCCAATCAGATCCAGAAAGAAAATATTTCTCTCTCAAAATCTTAGTTTCTTCTTAGATTCTAGAGTTTCAATTCAAACAGATCTTCTCCAAATAAATCGATTGAACTAAGTCTCAGCTTCAAATCGATTGAAGAATAGAGCAGAAGTTACAGTTTTGCATATCACGTTTCCGTTTCAGTTTAATTGAAGAAGAGAAGACAAGTTACAAGTAGTCGAATCATTCATCAAGTAATTTTGATTTTGATTTTGATTTTGATATTTTCTTATTATGATTTTGATTGTATTTTAATTTTCGAGTTGATATTGATTATGAAACTTTTCAGTTTGTTCTTTGAATCATTCATCAGTCAGATTAGATATTGGTTTGAAGAATCCAACTAAAGTTATATTTTATCCTTCTAATTTGATCATATTCTCATTCGGCTCAAGCTATTGTTTTAGTTGAATCATTCATCGGAGACTGACACTCAACTTTTCAGGTAATCGATTTTGTTTTTGTTTTTGTTTGAATTTTCGAGTTTATGTTGATTATGAAACTCAGATCCATTTGTTTTTATGATTTTTTTGGTTATGTTGTTGATGGTCTTATTCAAATCTATTGGAATGAAAATTATTATGTTGTTGATGTTCTTCTTCAAATTTTTGTTGTTGTTGTTCTTGTTGATATTTACATCTAGTGAAACTTTTTTTGGTTTCATACTTCGTCCTGTAGATTATGGAATCTGTTCTCGCGGTTATATCTCACAAAAAGGATACATTATCGTTCCTTATTGGCCTACAAGCATCTGTTTTGATTTGAAGGGTAGTATATGTTCAAGTTGGTGTCAATTCTCTGTTCTCTCTATAGAAATTTTTCACATAGTTGGTGATCAACAAAAGGTTATTAGTTGTGATTTTGATCTCCAATCGGTTGCTCTATTTACTTTGTTGAATAAGCTTCCATATCTTCAGTTACATGTAAGGCATAAAGATGTGTGTTCTAGTTCCATTTCAGGAAGTTCAGTAATTATACCTTTTGAGCAGCCACGAAGTTCAGGAATCATAACTTTTGAGCAGCCACGAAGTTCAGGAATTATACCTTACGAGCATGCATGACTTACAAATTTAGTTGATTATGATGTTCGCAATAAAGTTAAAGAACCGTTGAAGTCTGCGCTTTGGTTATGCATTTTTCAGGGTGTCAATCAGGTGTTTACGGGAGGTGTTCAACAAGTTCGTTCTGATTTGTTGAAATATCATGCAGCATCTGGGTATTCATTCAAGACGACAAGGAATGAGAAGTTGAGGATTGGTGCAGGTTGTGCTAAGAAAGAAAAAGAGAAATGTGAATGGAATATATATGATGTTTCTATTGATGGTGTTGAAGGTAGTCCTTTTATTATCAAGGAGTTAAATAAGAAGCATACTTGTTGTGGTGGAGTTGTAAACAGACCACATGTGTCGAAGAAACTAATTAGTAGCTTGATTCTCGAAGAGATTAAACAGAATCCAAAGAAGAAGACAAAGGATATTATGAATCAGTTTACAAGAGAGTATGGCTTTGAAATTAGTAATTATTATGCGTATGCAGGGAAGAGGCGTGCATTGAATATTACATGGGGAGGAACGAGAAATCATTTATATACTTGAAATGGTATACCAACAAATTGACCGAAACCACTCCCGGATCTCGTGTTGTTTTGGAAGTTGAAAATGGGACTCAAAAATTTCAGATTGTTTATCTCTTTCAGAGCATGCTCGTGGATTCAATTACTGTCGTCCTTTATTATTCCTTGATACATCCCATTTGAAGAGCAAATACCTTGGTCATATCATGGCAGCAACAGGTCTAACCGGAATGATGGTAAGTTTCTTAAACATTCTATTTGTTTTTGTTGGTTTCATCATTTTTATATGCTGAGACATTTTTTCATGTTCCGTTTCAGAAATCTATCCTTTAGCTTATGCTGTGGTTTCATCGGGGAATGACGCGAACTGGAAATGGTTTTTGGAGAATTTGAGTAGAGTCCATTCTCCTCTGCACAAAAAGCTTACTTTTGTGAGTGATCGAGGTAGTGGTTTCGTTAATCAAATTCCTTATGTATTCCCTGATGCTGTTCATGGTTGGTGTTATTGGCATATAAAGAACAATATCAATACATACTTGCCGAAGGCCAATAAGGTTTATAACAATTATGTGCTGGGATTGTTTAAAAAATGTGCGTATGCTAATATGCATACATAATTTTCATAGAACTGAGAGAAGTTGATGAAGGTCAAAAATCAGAAGTTACAAGATTATCTGAGTAGAGCTCCGGTTGATAAATGGGCAAGTGTTTATTTCCCGGGTCATCGTTATGGTAGGTTATGTTCGAATATCACTGAGAGTTTCAATAGTTAGATCCTTGAAGAGATAGAGAGAAGCCTATAGCCATCATGGTTGATGAGATCAGAGTTAACTTATGAATCAAATGTGTGTACGTCGCGAGGAATGTGCAACCTTATTGAAGTGGCGAGAAACTTTATGTCCAGAATTTGAAATTGAGCTCTACAACAACAAGATGCACGGTCGTGAATACAGTGTCACCAAGTCATCGCAATATGTGTTTGAAGTTCATTTGACATTAATACAAAAGTTCGATTTGCAAAGAAGAATATGTTCTTGCAACCGCTGGGGCATCAACGGTTTCCCTTGTGCCCACGCTATCCGCTGTATCATGCTAAATGAAGAAGATCCGTATAAGTATGTCGAATTTTACTTTACAGTAAAGTTCTACCGTGAATCCTATGAAAGAGAAATTAATCATGTCCTCACAGTTGAAAAGCCAACGATTGTGTCTCCAAAATCTGTTATTCTTGGTCCTGATGCTCTACCACAATCATGTTTCCAAGGAAGAAGAAGAGAATTCCTAATACAGTTCCAGTTCCCAATAAGAAGATGAGAACATGTGGTAGCTGCCATGTTTTGACTACCCATAATCGAAGGACATGCCCTGCGCATCAGATTTGAAGTCATTTCGACTACAATTCATCGACTTTCATTTTCAGTTTTCGTTTAGACTGCTATATGTTTTAATCTACATTTTCTGATTTATTCTTTTTCTATATTTTTTACAGTTAAACATTTTAATTTGCTGCAGGTGTTTCATGTTTGTTTATTTTTAGATTAAGTTTGTCAGAGTTGCAAGCTTTTATAATTTGTTGGAACCAAAATAGGTATCATAGTTTGTCACATGCTTCAGTATTTTTTTCATCTCTAATATGATGGAACTTTTTTTGGTTCCATCATTTTTTTTCATCTGAAATAAGATGAAACCAAAACAATGCTGGAACTTTTTCTGGTTTCATCATTTTTTTTCATCTGGAATAAGATGGAACCAAAAAAATAATGAAACTTTTTTTGGTTCCATCATTTTTTTTCCATCTGGAATAAGATGAAACCAAAAAAAATGATGGAATATTTTTTGGTTCCATCATTTTTGTTTATGTCTATGATATGTTTGTTTAATGCCTACTGTTTTAGCTTTTCTGCATTATGTTGAAACACTTTTTGGTTTCAAAATTTTTGTTTTATCAACTGAGATCTTTATAAACATACAAACTGAGATGTTTTTATAAAAGTTCCAAGTATTTTAAACAAAAACTGAAATCATTACACACGTACTTTAAAGTAAAACTGTAGTTTTTTTAATTAAAAACTAAAACTGTCAACTTTAAGTTGCAACTTTGGCATCATAGTCTGCACCTTTGTCAAGGAGGATCTTGTAGACCAGTTTTGGCCTCATATTCTGCAACTTTGTTTTATATGCGCTTCAGACGAAAAATTTCCTTTCAAGAGGCTCTTCATGTAATAGCAAACATGAAGGCCACAATCATTCCTGAAATTAACAAAACAAGATCTTTAAATTGAACAAAACAAAAAAGGAGTGAAATGAAGATAGTGAAGAGAAGATCTTTAAACACAAGTTATTTTAAAGCACTTACACATCTTGCTGACAACATAAAGGGGTGTTCAAAAAGAATTCTTTTGATTGACTTGCTGGATCTAGTGAAAGCTTTGCAACATGTTGTTTGAATGCTGACACCATTCTTTCTTTCATGCTTTCAGCACTTTTGCTGCATTCATCTTCAGTTTTAGCTATGGAGTTGTAGTGAGAGAATTCTCCAGTCTCATTATCAAAAGCTAGCAATGTCTAGTGGTACAAATTTTCACCAAGTTTTGTGAACAATGGAACGAATATAAATTCTAGACTGTAATCCATGTTGTCGATGAAAGCTTCAATTGCAGAGTGACAATTTTGCCCGATTGAGTGTAATGTCTGAAATTCAGTAAAAAAATCAAAAATCAAGTTCTAATTTGGTTTGAGAAAAACACTTGTATTAGAGAATTTAGAAGAAACTTCCGTAGACATATGTGCTTAGAAAAACTACTCTTTTGTACTTAAGAGTACCATCTGGTTTCAACTCTTTCTTTGATATGTTCTTTTGCAATTTCAGCATGTAGAATTCAATCATATCTCCGGCGACGTCACCCTTTCTTATCAAGTTATTCATATTCCTTCCCGTTATGTACAATCCAAGCTCTTTTTTCTCCCATGCCATGTCACGGTTGTTAAATTTTTGAAAAAATAATAATTAATGATTAAAGAAGAAGAAAAGAAACTGAAAGAAATGTATTCTCATTTTGGTTTCAACACTGAAATTATGAAACCAAAAAACTGAAAAGTATGAATGCCACTTACCTTTCACTATGCATTTTAAAATATATGCACATGAGTAGTTTCTGATTTGAATCGAGTACCTGCATAATCTTTAAGTTGTCATCTGCTTTCAACTTCACCTCCTTTTTTTCCGTTTGTTTCTTCTCCGAGTTTTAAGAGTGTTTCTGCTAATACAACGACTCTTGTTTCTTTTTTTTTTCTTAACTTCCCAGGTATATAATCCTGCATCTTAACAGGTGCTTGCATATTCCTTTTGTTTTTCCTCATTCTTGATATTATGTTACTCACCTTTTTTTCGGGAGTGCCATCTTCATGCTCACTATCTTCTTTGTTACTGTCACTTTGCGTCAATCCCAAACTGAAATGAGGCATATCATCTTCTAAATTAATTATATCTTTTTCCATATGTATAACAGAGTAGTAGCACATGCCTTGAATTTCTGGCTTTGATGTAGAACCCTTCTTTGCATATTCATCTTTCATTTGCTGAAGAACACTTTCATCAATTGAACCCTGAGTTGACACTTCAATCTCGATATCTGGCTTTGACGAATAACTTTCTTGTCCAATTCTACCTTCTCAGCCACCTTGATATCTTCTATTGTGTTTGGAGTCAATTCAGAAACTTCTTCTATTACACTTTTCAATTCAGTCTTCGACAAAGAAGATTCAACTTGTTCAGCCACCTTGATATCTTCAGCTGTGTTTGGAGTTATCTTCAAAACTTCTTCTATTACATTATCCGTCGCTTGCTTCGCTTTGTTGATTTTAGATTCAACTTGCTCAGCCACCTTAAATTCTTCAATTGTGTTCGGAGTTAACTTTGAAACCTCTTCAATCAACCGTTGAACTTCACATTCAGATGATGAAACCTTTTCTGGTTCCATCACTTGTTGCTCTTGAACTTTTCCTTCAGATGATGAAACCTTTTCTGGTTCCAAAAAGCAACCTTCAAAATCTTTAATCAAACCTTGAATCTGAACTTCATATGCTGAAACCTTTCTGGTTCCATTGCATCATCTTGTTGTGTTTCTTCAGGCAGATTCATTACCTGCAAGATTTATTGAGTTAAAAAAAAATCAGATTCATTGACAACAAACAAATCAAATCAAAGTAAATTATCTCCTTAGCATTATCTTCGAGAACAACATTGTTAGACTTTTTTTTTGTTCACCATCTTCAACCAATAAATCCTTTTCTGGTTCAATCACAACATCGCCAACATCTTGTTGTGTTTCTTTTTGTCGTAAAACCCTTTCTTTTTCTATCATGTCATCCACAATCATTATAGCTTTGCTTATCATATCCTGCAATATTAACATATTTAACTTAATATAATTCTCAAATTAAACTTTTCTGGTTTCATTAATTTTTTTTTATACCAATCTATTCAAAAGGAACTATCATTAACCCAACACACACAAATAAACAAGATCATATTTAACACATCTAAGATTTAACATATCACCTCCACTTGTTCTTTACCGTTTCTGTTTCATCTCTTTTACGTTTCTGTCTCACGTAATTCTCCTTCACTGGTTGTAACCTCTCCTCAGCATCATATTTGGCCAGTATTGATTGATCTTCTTCAGAAAGCCCATTGTTACCAATGGTTCTAAGATTTTCAATCAAAAATCTCACCCACTGATATTTAGCCCTGTAAGGTTTATCTTCATTTTCAGTTCTAACATTTTCTTCATTTTGCGTAGGCTCTTCATTGCTAGCACCAACATTCTCTTCACTTGCAGTACGCTCGTCATTGCCATCACCAACCTGCAGTTCACATGCAATACGCTCGTCATTTCCATTACCAACCTGCAGTTCACGATCAATATACTCTTCAACAAGAATATCTTCTTCCTCTATGCGTTGGACCAAGCGTATTTCTTGTTCATTATATAGAAGCAAAAACGATCCCTGACGGTGACCCACATTCATCTGCAGAACACAAGAAAAATGATGGAACTTTTTCTGATTTCATCATTTTTTTTCATCTGGAATAAGGTGGAATTAAATAAAGGATGAAACCTTTTTTGGTTCCATCATTTTTTTTCATCTGGAATAAGGCGGAACCAGATAAATAATGGAAAGTTTTAAGTCTCAGATTTTAAAAAGTATAAACAAACAAGAACTATTGTTGCTTTTACCTTTGAGAAAATTTCTGTTTTTTTGCTAAGATCATCGAAATTATTCACTACTTCCTTGCATATTCCATCTAGGTTCCATGTAGCGAACCTTGCGTACATGTCGTTCCCATCCTATTTTAAGTTGATGTTTGATATTTTCGGCAAACCAATAGTGAAAAAAAGAATACACAACATTCAAATTAGTAATCAATCTCGGGAAATATAAAAAACAAACAACTTATGAATCAAAAGAAACAAAAATTAACTTACCAATGGGTAAATTACACAACCAGATACATCACCAACTTGTTTGGTTTTTATTATAGACACAATTAGATATCCATGGAAAACATCTGGCCAACACACCTTGTTCATCTCAAATACTTGGTATACGTATTTTGAAGTCAGATTCTCCCCACCTTTGTTTGGGACAAATATTGAAACCAAGAGATAGAGGACCAATAACTTGACGAAGTCTTGAGCTTTGGTTTCACCCGCTGCAGTTTCCATCCTCAAATATCAGTTTTCCTAATCTTCTTATCTCCCTTAAAGTACTCAACCGCAAACATGTTTACCTTTTTCTTCAGCTCATCATCTTTGGCTATATCTACATCCTTCATCGTTTTTAGACCAAAAATCACAACAAATTGTTCCGGTGTGATATGCAATATCATGTTCTTTGCTCTCATTAACTTAAAACAATCTGGTTTCACACGCTTCGCACTATTATAATATGAACCTAAGATCATCTGAATTGCTTTCGTCATTTTCTTCATTTTTTCTTCTTGTAGTGTACCTTCGTAGAATGGTTTGAAGAAACACCAAAATGAACAAGCAAAAAGGGCCTTCATGTGTTGTTCTTTTTTTTTATCAAAGATTTTATGGCAGGTTCCCCCACATACAAATGATGCAATGAGCACTTATACGGTTCCATTTTTTTCCTTGTTGTTAAACCAGAAGTAAACCATAAGCACCAATAGAGTTGGTTTCAACCATGCAGTGAAAATGATGAAACCATTTTCGGTTCATCAAAATAGCCATTAAGTAAAAAAACACCAACAAAGTTGGTTTCAACCATACAGTGAAAATGATGAAACCATTTTCGGTTTCATCAAAATAGCCATTAAGTAAAAAAACACCAACATAGTTGGTTTCAACCATACAGTGAAAATGATGAAACCAATATCGGTTCCATCAAAATAGCCATTAAGTAAACAAACACCAACAGAGTTGGTTTCAACCATACAGTGAAAATGATAAAACCAAAACTGAACATAATTGAATCGTAAATAAATAAGGTGAAAAAAAATGTAATTGAAACCTAATTATGAAACCAATGATTTCGAAACAGATGAAACCTAAACATAATTTATGATACAAACAAATTATAAGAAATAAAACCTAATTACGCAAAATCATTGATGGAACCAAAATTGCGAAACCAAAAATCATTGATGCATGTTGATTTTCAACCTTAAATAATCACTGAAGAACGATGAAAATTCGATTTACCTTTTGGAGAATCTTGTTTCTTCACTATTTTCTTAAGTTTTTTGTCGATCTTTTCATCTTTCTTTTTCTCTTGTTTCTTCACCATTTTTGATTTTGTTCAATGATTTGTTTTGATTTTAGGTTAGGTTGAAATTATTACAAAAACTGAAATTAGATATGAGAATAGAATAGATAAATCTTAGTTAATAATAGGAGGAGGAGGTGGGAAAGGGAGTAAAGCTACTGATGATGATGAACAACAGCTTCAGAATAAAATTCAGATTTTGATTTTGATTCTGAAGGTGCTGGTGGTGATGCAGATGATAATGACGAGGATGATGATGATGAGGATGATATGGATGAAGATGAAGATGATATTGATTCATGACCTGGTTCTGATGATTTTAATTTATCGGAATTGGGTGAAATTGGGGAAGTGGTTGAAGGGGAAAAAAATGTCGTTACCAATTGAATGAGAAGAAATAAATGAGAGCGGTTATTTTCTCTCTCAGAAATTAAGGAAGGGTAGTTTAGACAGTTGATTTCAAATGAGGTTTTTGTGAACATTTTGTTTTGTTGGGTTTTTTGTTGTTGGATAATGAAATGTTTGGGTTTATAACCCCCGAACTGTATAGTGAAGCTTATAAAAAGATGCAACAAAGAAGGTTACCCTCGCCCAGGAGTGACCTCACCCTTGATGTTGCAAATAACAACACCAAGTATGGACCGCCCACAGAGTGTTATTACACCAGAGGGGCACATACCAATACCAGTTGAGACGTTTACTTTAGGACTCCAAACTGTTGTAACAACAGAAAGAGGAGCACCACCAAGTATCACATCTTCAACGGTGATGGCAGATGGATCCCCCACAAGCAGTACTAATTTGGTCAGCCACTACACCCTATTGATGGTGGATTTTTGAAAATAAAGAAAGTTGTAAATAATATTTTTCGCCAAGCTGCAGAAGCGCAAAATAAATATGCGTAATTTCCTGACAAGCATCAGAAATATGAATATTATTCTTATCCTACATTCTGCAAGAAAATCGAGAAGGGATACTCAGCTCTTGGCTAAATTAGCCTTGTAGCTCTTTTTTGCATATAAAACACATCACAAAAATTTCAGAGTTGTAATCAATTAAATCCTCGTTATTTCACATGCATCTATGCAAACCATATGTACAAAATATAATATGCTGATTATACAATATTGCGAACATTCCGAATAGAGGCTAAGCCATATCTGAACAAAACGCAAACAAGATGCACCATCTAATTGCATAGTCGCATCAAGCATAATTTCAAGTTGCAAACGTCCACAGTTGCATCTCTTGAAGATGTTCTTTATGCACTGCATAAAAATTAAGCATAAAATGCTAACAATAAATCTCATACAATTGAGAAACTCTAAACAAGCCATAAATATGGCCACGCCATTAATGAATGTCAAAGCTAGCGACATGTAGGCAATAACCATGGCACTAGCAAGTGCTAGCCTTAGCCGCACTCCCAACATCAATGGTAGCACAAATATGTGCCAAAAAGGCCAAGAAAGAGCCAAAAAGCCAAAAGTCATCAAAGCCAACACGCTCGAGCGCCAAACAGGCCCTAGCGATGCTAGCGCTAGCACCTATGCCAAACCTTGCGTCGCTAGCCTGGCTATGCTAGTGTTAGTACTAGCTCCAACGCCAACAACGCTGGAGTCCTGGTAGCGCTAGCGCCAACATTGCTGGAAGCCTGGAAGCGCTAGCGCTAACATCATTGCTGGACTGGCAGCGCTATCGCTCTTGCCCCAGTGCTAACTTTCATCTTCCCTATTTTTGAGCATCTTTTTCGCTCTTGCTTACACTAGCATTATCCTGAGTCCAAAATTCCACTAATTCCTACAAGAAATCAAATCTTAACACATGGGGGGGATTGTTCATGGGTTTTGGTCTGGCGGTTACAATAATGTGGGTGTAGCAACTCCCTATGAACTGGAAGTTACAGAGGAGTGGTGAGACTGAAGCAATTAATGGGGAAGTGGAGTCATGGTTTCCCGAAGATTCCAAGGCGGTTAAGCCATTTACCCCATGATTCCCACTTCTCCATTTCTTCATTACTCCCACAACTTTACAAGGAAAATACGTGTGTTCCCAACTATTATAAATAGGCTCCTTAGTCCATTTCAAAAACACAACAAGCTTACAATTCTCATAAGCTCTGTGATTCCTTTCAATAGTTCTGTAACATAATTCAACACACAAAATTCCTTCAACTTTCTTTGCTTCCTTCCCCTAAGATTAACCCATTTCCTCTTATCATGAACGAAGTAGAGCGGAACGACTACTATCGTGGTTTAGGATTGCTCTGTACGATTTTGATCTCTGAATCTAAATAAAGTACTTCTAAAGTGCAATTAGCGACAATAGTGGGAGATCAATCTTTCAGTCAAAAATCGGATTCTTCAATCATCTGAAAATAAATTCTTCAATTATATAAAAAATGGTTGGTCTTAGATCAGATTCAGTTACCACCAATCCTAACATTCCCCCTGTCAATATCAATGGTGATGCTCAAAACCCCTCTCCAGCGGTCAATGGCACCACCAACCCATGTATCCCCAACGATACTACTGATGTGGTCGAAACCTCAATCACTCTGGATGAATTGATGCGAAGACAAGAAGCTCAAGAGAGAACTCTAGCAAGACTGGAAGATAGGTGCTCTGTTCTCTTCCCTTCTCAAATTAATAGAAGTAGTAGGGTGTCGTAGCGCTTTCGAGCGAGGCCCAGGCTCCACAGGACCATGGATAAATTTCTCTACTGATGATTCTCCACCTCACAACATCGGAAGCCTCACCACTACGAAAAAAACCAGTGATCCAAGAATCCCTTTTTCTAATTGAAAACCTATGCGAGCTTCTTCACTTTTCCAAGGATCAACGTGTCCACACCTTTGCTGATCTCAACCGCACAGCTGTGGATACATACCTGATCCCATCTCCACACATGATGGCTGAAGAAGGTCACAATCGAGCATTGTATGTCACCGCTCATGTCAAGGAAACTGAATTCAATAGAGCCCTTATTGACACAGGAGCAACTGCCAACGTTATTACACTCAGAACGCTCAAAACTGCTCAGGTCCATCAGAACCAAATTATACAACATCCCATAGTGATGAAGGATTTCGAAATTAATCACACTAATTCATATGGCCATGTTTATATGAATTTAAAGTTCCATGTTATTGCAAGAGAATTCGAATATCACATGATATTAGGGTGCCCATGGCTACACGATAATAAGGAAGTTCCCTCCACCTGTCATCAATGCGTGAAAGCAATGCTGGACGGGAAGATCATTCGCATAACGAAGTTATCATCACCCTACACTCCAATATATGATGCTGAGTTCTTCAAACCAGAGGACGATGTCGTCAAACCATCCAACAAAATCTACAGCACGTCGTTGCCCGACTGGGCGTCAATAGCAGACGAACCACTGACCTTTGCCGCAAAAGTCGGGTCATCAGGAGCAGCTTCCAGATCCTATGGATACCATCAGGGGACTTCCAGCGTCACAAATCCGCAACCTTCTAACAGAAACCACAGTTTCGTGACTAGTTGCAACGACAAAGGAAAAGTAGTCTACCTGCACAATCGTTGTTAGCAATTAACAGGGGAGGCCTATGAAGAGTCTCCCCTATGCAGCCACAGTGAGGAACAATATCACGAGGAAGTCCAAGACGCGCCTCGACAACTATAAGACGACACATATGCTACAACTGACATATTTGAGATTATCAATCTAGGAATAGAAGAAAGTCCACGACCAGTTTCAATCAGCTCAGCCTTGTTACCAGAAGAAAAAGGGGGCTTTTCAATCTACTTAGAGAATATCAAGACATATTTTCCTGTACTATGAAAAAAATACCAGGATTGGATTACAAACTGGTCACTCATCATCTACACGTTGCTCTAGATGCCAAACCGTTCAAGCAACAACTCAGGAAGTTCATACACGAAGTCGAGGAACAAATAAAGATCGAAATTCAGAAGTTGCTAGCAGTAGGATTCATCAAACCTATACAACACCCCATATGGTTAGCTAACATTTTCCCCGTCAAGAAAAAGAATGGGCAAATAAGATGGTGTGTAGACTTCAGGAACCTGAACAAATGCTGTCTCAAAGATGACTTTCCTCTTCGGAACATCGACATGCTCGTGGATGCTACCAGTGGACATAACATGTTTTCATTCATGGAAGGCTATAGTGTCTATAATCAAATAAAGATATATGAGTACGATGCTGAGAAGATCGCATTTCGAACTCCTTTCAAGAATTTATATTATACGGTGATGCCCTTTGGGTTGAAGAATGCCGGGGCTACTTACCAAAGAGCCATGACAATTATCTTTCCGACATGATGCACAAGCAAGTAGAGGATTATGTCGACGATGTGGTAGTAAAATCCAAAACCAGAACATCCCACACAGACGTCCTACGCCAAGTCTTCGAGAGATGCCGTGAGTACCATTTGAAGATGAACCCTCTGAAGTGTGCCTTTGTTGTATCCTCCATAAAGTTTATAGGATTCATGGTAACAAGAGTTGTAGTCGTTGCTATCACCAGCGCCTTAGTATTGGTACCGCCATCTAGTGCTTACCACGAAACATTACTGTTCCGTGCTAAGCTGGGGACTTAATGTTGACGGTGGATTTTTGACAAGAAAGAAAGTTGTAAATATTGTTTTTCGCCAAGCTGCAGAAGCGCAAAATAAATATGCATGATTTCCTGACAAGCATCAGAATTATGAATATTATTCTTATCCTACATTCTGCAAGAAAATCGAGAAGGGATACTTAGCTCTTGGATAAATTAGCCCTGTAACTCTTTTTTGCATATATACACATCACAAAAATTTCAGAGTTGTAATCAATTAAATCCTCGTTATTTCAAATACATCTATGCAAACCATTTTATAAAACAAAATACGCTGATTATGCAAAATTGCGAACATTCAGAATAGAGGCTAAGCCATATCTGAAAAAAACGCAAACTAGATGCATACCATCTAATTGTAAAGTCGCATCAATCATATTTCAAGTTTAAAACTTCCACGGTTGAATCTCTTAAACATGTTCTGTATGCACTGCATAAAAATTAAGCATAAAACGCTAATAATAAATCTCATAAATTGAGAAAATCTAAACAGGCCATAAATATGGCCACGACATTAATGAATGTCAAAGCTAGCGGCGTGTAGGTAATAACCATGACACTAGCAAGTGCTAGCCTTATCCACACTCCCAACACCAATGAGTAGCACAAGTATGTGTCAAAAAGGCCAAGAAAGAGCCAAAAAGCTAAAAGTCAGCAAAACCAACACGCTCGAGCGCCAAACAGGCCCTAGCAATGCTAGCGTTAGCACCTATGCCAAACCTGGCATCGCTAGCCTGGCTACGCTAGCGTTAGTGCTAGCTCCAATGCCAACAGTGCTGGAGGCCTGGTAGTGCTAGCGCTAGCGCCAACATTGCTGGAAGCCTGGCAGCGCTAGCGCTAGTTCCAGCGTTAACATCGTTGCTGGCCTATCAGCGCTATCGCTGGAGCTAGCCGTGCCAAGGCTAGCGCCTCTAGCCCCAATGCTAACTTTCATCTTCCCTATTTTCGAGTATCTTTTCCGCTCTTGCTTACACTAGCATTTTCCAGAGTCCATGATTCCACTAATTCATACAAGAAATAAAATCTTAACACATTG
>JAJJMC010019063.1:6140880-6190879 GCA_023531435.1 Papaver californicum
AGTGCCTTAGCACTATGATGCTCTCACTTACGCAACTTCGGCTCGGTATAATAGTGCCTTTGCACTATCATACCTCCTCGAATACGCATCATGCGTAATAGGGCCTTAACACTATAATTCAGCGTCAAGGCATCCACACCCCAATGCATATATGGGTAAGCTTTATAAGCTTAGGATGAAGCTTCAACCCAGTCCATGACGCGTCCATGAGTAAGCGTCATGCGAAAATTGAGGGTGTTACACAATGCGTCGCAGAAGGATTAAAAACATTTTTGAATCAATTGATAAATCAACTACTCACTTTAGACGCCTTGAATAAAGCACAGTCTTGTTTGGTATTAAAAACTGAAACTGTAGCAGGTACTATAGCAAATGACCGTTGCAAAAGATTTTGAGTTTAAAGGAATATGCCACTTTGTAAATCAAAGTTTAACTTTGTCGTTTCTTCTTCTTCCTCTTTGTTGCAGCTTAGAAACAAGAATTTTACGTACTGATTTTCTTTCCTAGCAACTCTCGCAGAAGCCATCCCCTGAATTATGAAAATATTCTCGAATCTCTTCCTTCATTAAGAAAATAATCTCGGCAGTTAACCTGAGATTATTTTGTTCCCTGAATTTTTTTCACGCAGTTTCTATAAGATTGAAACTCTTGTTGTTTATTGCCAAACTCGAGAATATTGTGTTGTTATTGTGGTGAGTGTTTAAGGAGATAAAGTCTTCCATACCCAATCAAATTATCCCGAGAATATCTGCTTTCTCTTTTAAACGAGAATTGATTTTGTTAACAAGATATTTTATGGTTTCACGTTTCCACAAATAAGGAAAGAAGATAATTCTTGTCTTAAACTTCAAAAATAACCAAAATCGTTGATTAATTCTTTACCGGTTTGAGAACCAAAATTTTCCCGCCAATCTTCAATTTGAATTAAAAAGAGTGGGTGCCTTTATCACTTCTTTGGGTGTCTTTATCAATTATTGTTCGGTGCCTTTATCAATTTTGAGGGTTCCTTTATAACTTTTTAAGCCCATTTTTTCACAATTATTTATTCTTCAAAAAATACCTAAAAAACATACAAAATAATAATATTAGTACATAAATTGAGAAATAAAATATAAATACGAGAACAATTAAGACACAAAAACGTGTCTATAAAATACCCCCAAACTTATTATTTGCTAGTCCTCGAGCGAATAAAATCTAGAAAATAAAAATCCTAACTCACTATTGCAGGCATCGCGATTGCACTTAGCATGTGCAACAAGCCTTTGAACCCCTAGGTGGCCCTAGTGAAAAAGTTTTGTCTTGTGAGGGTTTACAAGAGACAAAACCTTTACTCCAAACTCTAGCTACTTGTGAACGATTGATGGTAGACACTAAACATGTTATTTAGTTGGCTAGTAAACTCTTTGGTTATAGGAGGAATTACCCTGTTTTCAATCCAATTGTTGTACGCTAGTTTGCACTCAAGCGTACTAAAATTCATATATAAGAAAATAAAGCACTACTGAGAAAGTCTTATACGATACTTGGAATTTAGCAAACCACAATCACATGAATAGATTAAGAAGATGGATATGGAGATAGAAGTGTGCGCATGTTGACTAAGGTGAACGGTGTTTCCCAGAATATCTGTATGATCGTCAGCACCAAGATGAACCCTAATAGATTGAGATACGCACCACTGGTCTGAATCCTAATTCTAGTATCAACTCAGATGGTATATACAACGGTCCTAGCAGTCGATTTATTGAATATATACAATTATTATTATTTATTATCATATATATTTTTTCCGACAACATGATTAGATCTTTTGAATCTAGGCGCATGCTCCTTATCAGCAGCTTACATGATAGTTCCCATGGATCATGCGTTCCACGCTTGCTTAGGCAACAGAGACAGGGAGAACACACACATATTGCTATCTAAGTGTCAATATTATTTTTTAATTATTGGTCAAGTTCAATTAAAATAATAGGGTTTGATCTCAATCATTCAACTTCATCATAGCGGCGACAATAAGGCGATACTAGTGCCCCACCAAATCACTTAGAGAAACATAAAAAGTTGTAAAACTAAAAACAGAACGTGATATGGTGACGACTTTCATGTTATTTCCAACACCTGAGCTATGTCCTTTTAAGAATAGACCATTTAGCTGGGAACACCAACTCATATAAACAAGAATTTTGTTTCCATCGACTTAGAATGGTTAGTGTCATCCTGAATTGTTCACAAGTTTTTAAATTTTGGAGTTTTATCATCGTACTAAAACTTTCTCCCTTACCCCCAAGCTTAAATCTAACATTGTCCTCGATATTCTAAAGATAAATTATTAAAAGCACGAACAAGGAAAAATTCTTACCAATTGAAGAAAAGAGTTAAGGAAGGATATTACTGTGTCACATGAGCATGGGTTACCTCCCTGCGAGTGCTAAGCTTAAAGACTTCAGTCAAACTTCAAATAGCACAAAATGGCTAGTCACCTTTTTAAAATCAGATACCAATAGCCGAAACAATTGTGGGTCAACAATACTAAATAAAGCTGATAAAAATATAAAACATATGTACTGGATCAGACAAATACACAAACTGAGCACAACCTTATCTAAGGTTTCTTTCACGACAACTGGGTTTATCTGGGGTGCCCATTTAGGTTCCATATGAGTGTCTAGATAAATAGGTCCAGTCGAATGACGGGTCTCTAATAGTAAGAATTCCTCATGGACAATATCAGGAGGATCCGGTTGTGGAGTCTGAAGAAACTCAAGTAACACCTTAGATGCACAAATCTCGGGTCCCAAGTAAAAGAATTCAAATAGGGATACTCGACAATCATAAAAATAATCACTACCCCCAATCTTAGTGGTAATCATTACTCTCATATAGTCCTAAAACTATTGCTTGAATTTCAAGGTCCCTATAGTCCGAAAAAATACTCGAGACCTTCTTCTAGAGACTGTTCACACATCTGATTTAAACAAATGCTATTATTAAATTCATCCGAGGAATCACCAAACAAAGTGTCGTGCAAATGATCCTGAACTAAAGTGTTAATCATATTCACTTCATCTAAATCATCGTTCTCAGAAGGTTGTCTCACTACATTAAAGATATTTAGTTCATTAGTTATATTACCAGAAGATATGTTCATAATCCCGGTTCTACAGTTGATGAAAACATTATATGTGGATAAAAACGGGCGACCTAAAATCACCAGTATTTGAGTACTCTGGTCCTGAACAGGCTGGGTATCTAGAACACCAAAATCCACTGGATAAATGAACCTATCAAACTCAATAAGAACATCCTCTATGACACCACGAGGGACTTTGACAGACCTACCTGCTAACTACAGTGTCATTTTGGTCAGTTTCAACTTACCAAGACCTAGCTGGTTATACACATGATGCGGGAGTAAGTTAACACCAGCTTCTAAGTCAAGCAATGCCTTATCAACCACATGATTACCAATCACACATGATATTATGGGGCATCCAGGGTCTTTATACTTAGGGGGTTTTGCTTCAGAAGGACTGAACTTACTTGACCAGCTGATAGACACATTTTAGTGTCTAATTTGCACCTTAATTTCTAGTGAGTTAGTATTCGATTTTGCGTCTATTACGTGTTTTTATGCTTTTGTAGGTACATTTGAAGAATAAAGATTTGTGGAAAAATTGGCTCAAAAAGTGATAAAGGCACCCAAGGACAAGTGTTATTTGGCACCCTAGAAGTGGATAAGGGGTACCCTCGAGTCAACTCGGTCAAATCGGGTCAAATCGGGTCAAACCCGAGTCAAATCGGTCAACCCGAGTTGACCGAGTCAACTGCCAGTCACGGGATCGGGACGGAAACAGCATACAACTGGATACTTTGGTTCACGTAATTTTTAGCATATTTTGCTCCCAAATTGATACACAATATACTAGAGGTCCATACAAGATTAAACACATCGAGTTGGAGTGATTTACGCCGGAAAAAGAGGTTCCCGGAGTGAATTTGGACGGAAAAAGGAATCACTCTTTGATTCGGATTTGGGAAGATTCTAGAGTGTTTTAAAGAGTTCTATTAGGTTTAGAACTCTCCCTAGGGTTTGTAGAGCCTATATATATGAAGAGAATCCAAGAAAAATCAACACAAAACCCTAGAGAAGAAATTAGAGCAAATCCGGCCACTTCCGGTCGCCGCCGGTGACCTGCTGCTGCTCCGGCCGGCGTGTTCTTCATCCACCATCATCGAAGGAGACGACCTTGTAACATCTATATACCTTGCATATCCAGTGTTACATTCCGCTTCTGTTGCGTATTCTTTCAAATCTTTGTTGCTTAGAAACACTTCTGTAACGGCTGAACCCTGTTCTGTAACACTTATAAACGCGTCTGTTCAGCTGTTGCACCATTATTCAACCTTGTAATCAATATTTTGAGCAATGAAAAGATCTTTTGAGCAAGTTTTCTTCACCATGAGCTAAGTCTATTTACTGGGATGATGGATAAGGTACTTTTCTCAATTTTATGTGATTTAATTATTTTCTAATAATTATTTATAATTCTTTTGTTATTAGAATTGCATAGTTTTAAATAGTGAAAACGGTTTTCTTTCAACAGTTGTGCTTTTGCTTGATGGATTATGCTTGGTTAATTAATTTTGATAGTCCATGCTTGTGATTTACCTCTGTTTGTTAGCATAATAAAACCAATTTTGGCAATTACTTATGCTTCAATTAATTTAATAAGAATTATCTGATTAATCACATAGGTTGTTAGAATTACCTGATTCCTGATTCCTAGTCCTTTTAAAATTATTCAAAAATCATCTTTAGGTTATTTAGTCTTTTTCTTACTCCTGGAATTTTCTAGAGTTAATTAGAATCATTATTTTCTAAAATCATTACCTTCACAAGTTCGAGAATCGAACCTTTATTTACCACTTCTAAAATTACATCACCAGCTAAAAAGGATTTCTTATGGACATTAAGCTTACGCTTTTGTTTGCAAAGATCTTTAAGGAACTTGGCATAAACAGGAATTTTCCTAATTGCTTCTAATAATGGAATATTGATGTTCACCTGCTTAAATATTTCCATTATCTTGGTGAAAGTCGATTCCTTCTTTGTTGGAGCTAACAACTGTGGATATGGGGCTCTAGGCACAAAGGTAATCCTATCAGGAACTTCTTGGGAATCCTTAGAAATTATTTCAGTCTCTTCATCTACTTGCTCTTCTTGGGAATTAGAAGGTGGAACTACAGTATATCCACTTTTAGACATGGCTACCTTATTGTCAACTATCTTTCCACTCATAAGGGTTGTAATAGAATTCACATGATTGAATGTTTTATCTCCTATAGGATTAGGATATGTTTGACTAGGAAATTTTCCTTTTTCTCTCTCACTTATTGTCTTAGCTATCTGAGCTACTTGGAGTTCTAACTTAGCAAGAGTCTGGGCATTAGATTGCAAATTATGCTCGGTTGTCTCTTGGAATCTAAGTTGTCTCTTTGCTAACATATTAAAAGATTCCTCTAAGCTAGTCATTTTCTTCTCAGAAGGGTTTTAAAAGTAGGTTGTCTCTAGTGGATTCTTGGATAACTAAACCCTGGTGGATCTTGGATATTACTAGTCTGAAATTGATTATGTTCCTGGGACCATGAAAAGTTAGGATGGTTTCTCCAACCATGGTTATATGTTTCTGAATATGGGTCAAATTTCTGACGGTTTTCAAACCTAGAGTTGTTATAAAGAGCATGAGATTGTTCTTCATATCTAGCATGGTTTGATCCTTGATTCATCTCTAAGGCCTCTAGACTCCTAAAGATATCTGACCCATTATAAACTTTATCGACCATATGGATAAGATTCCTAGATATTTTTGGGTCTCTCATTGAAGCCCATTGCCTAGTTTTCTCAGCTAACTCGATAACGAGTCAAAACATTTATCTAGGTCCTAAAGGGTGAATTCTCCACCACTTATTGTTTCTAACTGCATACGGGTCTCACTATCCAGGCCCTCATATAAAATTTAGGCCATGTGGGATTTCTCAAAGTCTTGATGTGGACAGTGGTATAACAATTCATTAAACCTTTCAACATAAATGTGTAGGTTTTCACTTAATTTTTGCTTATAGGTTTAAATAGACTGACGAACAACAATAGTCTTATGGTGTGGGTAGAAATTCTTAACAAAAACCCCTACAAGACCATCCCATGTGGTGATTGTTTTAGAGGGAATGAAATGATGCCACTCTTTGGCTTTCTCATCAAGAGAGAAGGAAAACAAACGCAACCTAAGCACATCTTTGGAGATATAGGATAACTCATTGTTTCACAAATCATTTCGAAGTCTATTTATGTGGGTATATGGGTTCTCATTCTCTAACCCCCTAAATGTACGAAACATGCCAATTGTCCCAGTTTTAATATCAAATTTGATAGTGGCGGCTGGTAAAACTACCTCTGGGTCACGTACTACTCTAGATGGGTTCATACGATCTCTAAGGATTTTGTTTACCTGGACTTCATGCTCATTATTACCACTAGGGCTGTCAATGGGTACCCATTACCCGGAACCGGGTGAATTAGGTCCGGGTCCTAAAATTGGACCCATTAGCAACTTAGGACCCGACGGGTATTACCCGATTGGACCCGAATTCTTAACGGGTCCTAACAGGTATTACCCGGCGGGTACCCAAATATTTGTCATTTATTTGTTAATCTTACATAAAATTCAAAGACTTCGTCTGGTTTTACTTGGATTTTTTTCATATTTCATTTATTTTCTTAGATTTAATCCTTAATTAGAACATTTACATAATGTAACAATAACTTTATATGAAAAATTATTCGTTTCAAGCCAATATAAAGAATTTTAAGAAAAATTATAGTTGATTTTAGAAGACCCATTAAATACCCGGACCCGATGGGTATTTAGGTTTATAATCGGGTCCGGTTTCGGGTGGTACCCAGAGGACCCTGACCCATTGACATCCCTAATTACCACCCATTTCGTCAAAAACAGATGTACCACCTAAATCCGTGTAACGGGTTGGACTCAAACAAAAAATATCGTTTTCTTCAAGTCTATTTCCTACACGAATCCAACGAGGCATACACAAGCAAGAATACTAGTGTTTAGCAAGAATTTGTGCACATACAAAATGATGGGTTCGCTATTTTAGGTAAGCTTGGTGTAACTTAACAGAATATACATACGGTCAAAGACTGGTCAAATGTACAAGGTTAAGGCTTGTGGACTTTTAGCTGGTAACTCACATCAGGCCCAAGGCACGGGTTCAACTTACTTATCCACGGGTTTTCCTAAAAATGGTGATCTGACGATGCAAAATGGTGTGTGCAAACATGTTTTTTTTTAATAAATAAAATACTAAAAAATAAAAAATTAAGCAAAACAAGATAACAAAAGTCCAAAAAGGAAATAAGGAAACGAAAAACTAACAAAAATAAATAAAATCTAAAGAAGAAATTTTTTGTCTTTTTCTCCGTTCTTTTCGCTTTGTCTTTAGCTTTAATCGCAAATCTGAACCTTTATTTGGCTCTAATTTCTTTTTGATCCAAAACCTGCAACAAAAAGACAAATACCCAAGAAAACGTAAAATAGAACAAAAGAATAAAAATCTAAAATAAAACTACTAAAAACTAAAACTAAACTTAAAAACAAGTCTGCATCGGCGAGGCCAAAAATTGATGTGGTTTTGTAGACAGTGGTAAAAAGTTCGTTGCTCAGACTTGTGGAGATTTGATTTTAAACTTAAAATTAAATTAACCTAGCGATATATACAAAAGATGATAATAATAATATTGAGAGATACTGGGACTCATGATTCCACCATTTTCTATATTCATGTGATTCATACATTAACTCTAGATAATTTATATCTCATATGATAAAAGTATTAACTCTGATTCTTTGCCGAAAGTATATTCTTAAAACATTGACCGTAAATCCTAAGCATGGACTATCAAAACACATAAGATAAGCATAATCCATCAAATTAATGACAATCAATTAAGAAAAATCATAAATTAAATTAAATTAATGCAAAAAGTCAGAAAAGAAATAATTACAATTACCACAATCATGAAATATGGCTTCCTCCATTGTCCTAGTGATGTGGTTTAGCTCATCATGGAAAAAAGAATAGAAGAAGAATTCATTTTATTCATGAATTTATAAAGAATTACAAGAAAGAAATGACCCAATGCGTCGCAGAAGGATTAAAAACCTTTTTGAATCTATTGATGAATCAAAGACTCACTCTAGACGCCTTGAATAAAGCACAGTCTTGTTTAGTATTAAAAAATGAAACCGTAGTAGGTATTGTAGCAAATAACCGTTGCAAAAGCTTTTGAGTTTAAAGGAATAGGCCACATTGTAAATGACAGTTTAGCTTCGTCGTTTCTCTTCTTCTTCTTCCTCTTTGGTGCAACTCAGAAACAAAAATTTTACGAACTGATTTTCTTTCTTATCAACTCTCGCAGAAGCCAACCCCTGTTAATTGTTCTCTTTCACTCCTTTATATACTACAACTCTCAAATCTCATCATTCATTGCGAAAATATTCTCGAATCTCTTCCTTCATTAATAAAATACTCTCGGCAATTAACCCGAGATTATTTTCTTCCCTGAATTTTTTTCACACAGTTTCTATAATATTGAAACTCTTGTTGTTTGTTGCCATACTCGAGAATATTGTGATGTTATTGTGGTGAGTGTTTAAGGAGATAAATTATTCCATACCCAATCAAATTATCCCGAGAATATCTGCTTTCTCTTTTAAACGAGAATTGATTTTGTTAACAAGATATTTTATGGTTCCATTTTCCACAAATAAGGCAAGAAGATAATTGTTATCTTAAACTTCAAAAATAACCAAATACGTTGATTAATTCTTCACCGGTTTGAGAACCAAAATTTTCCCGCCAATCTTCAATTTGAATTAAAAGAGAGTGGGTGCCTTTATCACTTCTTTAGGTGCCTTTATCAATTTTGAGGGTGCCTTTATAACTTTTTAAGCCCATTTTTCCATAATTATTTATTCTTCAAAAATACCTAAAAAACATACCAAATAATAATATTAATACAGAAATTGAGAAATAAAATATAAATATGAGAACAACTAAGAATTAAAAACGTGTTTATCACCTACCAAAATTTAGAAAAAAAAAAGGGTGTAAATAACATAAGATATGGGTGGGAAGTACCAATCCTGGGTCTCCGTGTCGATCACACAAGCAAAATTAGAAAGCTTTAAAAACTCGGCTAATTCCCCCCGAAGATTTGGTAAGCACCACTCCAGTCAAGACTGGGTGAAACTTGAACATTAGGCCACTTGTAGCAAATTGACACCCAAATGTACCAATTAAATCCAATTGTTTCGTGGCTTGCACATAAGAAAAGATATGCAACATCATTAGGCTAGAGTTTATAAGAAATGAAGCGACGAGAGTGATTAGACAACACAAATAACACTAATAAGAGTGAAGGGGTAAATAATGTATTGGGAACCGATTTGAGTAATGCACTCTAAACCGCTAGAGAAGGTAGATAGATATCTCTTCAATTTATTTAATATAAAACAATTTGGGTAAATCCAAATTCATCTTTCTCTCTAGAGCAAAAGAACTGCAGCTGAAACATCTTCCAATTTCCAGAAATCCATTTCTTAACCATCAGAAACTCAATATGCCTAAAATAATGAACGGGGATGAGGGCAAATTCCATGAGACTCCAGGGATCATGGAAGAGTAGGGTCTTGATACGCATTCTGTGAATATTAGCCTTGATTCTCTGTCATATGGTATTGCATATCCAAACAGTTGTGATGATATAAAATACACTCGAGACTTTGAATGGCATTGGTAGATTCTTAGACATAATCGACAACTGAAACTTGAAGAGAGTGAATGTGGAATTCCTTCAGATTTTGGTCCACGCCGAGAAGCCAGAAGAAGAAGAGATCAACATGCTAGCAGAGCACATCAAGTTATGCAAAATTTTCTTATAATTATTGATAGATGTTGAAATATATTGTAATTTGATAATAATCTCAATGATGTAGGAGGGGAAGGAAGGGAAGTAAGACAAACAAGACCACTCTTTGCAAATAGTGTGCATGCGACAGGTAGTAGAAGCGAAAGCGGTGGTAGAGGTGATGATGATGGGGTTATAAATAGTTTTGTTGTTCTCCTGGGACTTGGATGCATTGACTTACCCCGTGAAGGAAAACCAATAACTACAGTTCTATCCAGTGGTGATGATAACAGATGGACTATTCTTGCAGTTCATCCACGACTTGGGATTATGTTATCACTGAAGGAGTTGTTATTGTTGATGATATGGTTGTGGTTGCAGGTGGAGTTCAAATATGTTTTAAGTCTGTACGCATTCCCACTAATATCAGTTAGGTGTTGAGAGCCCATGCATTTCCCCTGAGAACTCAGGCAAGGTATAGTGCTAATGGGATGGTTTTTCCTGTTTTGAATGAGTTTAGCCCAGAAAATGGTAGACTTGCAGTTGTTATATACAAGGATGCAAGGGCCAATAATAATCACCAGCATGCACCAACACCCACATCCCTTAATGCACTAGATGAACCAAATGTTCCTTCTCCTGCACCAGCTCTAATGCCACCAAATGTCCCCCAATATGTTCCCGGAGTTGCTCCTGCTTTTTCCAGGCCTGTAGTAGTTCAGTGAGTGCAGCCCATCAGTGAAGGACTAGGTACCTACGGCCACCTATGCAGCAACACCCAAATCCTCAAAGACAATCTTAGAATCAGCCATTCACTATCTTTCAGGTCATGAAGAACAACTTTTATTTTTCTTTCAAGATAAAAAGAACTTTCAATTCAGTAGAATCATTTGGGGAAACTTTTTTATTTAAGAGACAAAATGATAAACAACTACAGCTGTTTTTTGTTAAAGAAAATTGAATGACATGGTAATCAGGATGCGAATTCCTTGAATGGGAAAAGGGAATGTGTTGCATGTCGTAGGTGCACAAATTAATTATCTTATCTTCTACTTTAATAATGAATAATATAGCAGTAAATAGAGTTTGTTCCCACAATGAACGAGGTGTTCTAGTTATCAAATGTCACAAAAGGGGGGTTTGTTTTAGGTTGAAGTTACTAACAAAGCAATTAAAAGTAATTAAGATGAAAGCAATGAATAGAAATATGATCAAGGAATCCTTCTTCATTACTAAACAATCATTCAGTAAGTATACTCATCTATTATTCATTCATCACAGATTATCACCAACCGTAGAATAATAGGTACGCTTAGTTATCCCCAAAACTCCTTATATCACCGGGTAACAAGTACGCTTAGTCACCGGATTCTATCCAACTGAGCTGCTTTGAGTTACGCTTACAAGGTGTAACTCAATCGAATGCTTTAAGGTTTGTGAATTTAGGTTTGATACTAGTGGTTAGACTCAGTACGCTCGGTCCACTTTCTAGTATTGTTCTTACACGCGATTGCTCCACAGAATCCCTCTGTAAGGTCTCACGTTCTTCACTTAGATAAGATGTTATGATACAATTATGGATACCCAACTCTTACTAGATTTAGATTAATTAACAAATCAATTTAGTTGGCCACCTAAACAATCTATCAAACAAGCATAATTATTCGTATTAGTAAAAACAAAGGATAATCATGTGAAGAACTTCAAAATAGATTCATATATAGTAATTCAAATCATGTTTAGTACTTAGAATTTATCCTCAATCACTAGGTGTTTATCTATTCATGGATGTAGAAGCATCCATGATTTACATATAAGAAAATAGTTAAGAAATCGTTACGATAATGGAACCGCTCCGAAACCCTAGCTTTCTCCTCTTTTGGTGTTGTTGGTCTCCTCCAAGACTTGAAAAGTAATGTAAAAGTTGTAAAAAGATGTGTTCTTAGTGTCTTAGATGTCTCCTTATATAGTATCCACAAAATCTAGGTTTAGAATCCTTCCGCGACCGTGTTTTCCATGTTTTAGAAGCCTACACACGTGCCAAAATACCCTAGTTACGGTTGGGTTCGAGCCAATTAACCCAACCGATTTTATGACACAAAAATCTCACCTAAAATCCCCATATTTACGGTTGGGTCCTAGTCCAAGAAACCCAACCGTAATTCTTCCTGGACACTTTTTTGTATTTCACCGTTTTGATCATAACTCCCTCATAGGATGTCCGATTGACCTCATTCTTTTTGGGTTGGCTTGGTATTTCAATTCTATACAAGATAGAAATGACAAAATCTTAAAATATCTTCATCTAATTTTAGTGTTGGGTTTGAGTGTTTAGACCTAACTGTAAATCTTCCTGGAACTTGTTCTTCAAAATCGACTTCTTTTACAGTTGGGTTTTGAGGTACTTTCCCAACCGTAAATCTTCCAGGAACTCTTATTTCAAAGTTGTGTTTCCATCCTTTGGCCTATTCTTATCATGTCGGAATGAACTCCTTTCCCCTTCTTAATTCTTTTTAACACCATTTCCATTGATTTAGGATGATTCTCCTAAACAAACAAATAAAATAGAAAACAAAGTAATAACAAGATAAAATGCAAGAATTATAGATAAAGATAGTATGGATTTGACACTAAAACATATGAGTTATGCACTTATCAAATTCCCCCATACTTAGCTTTTCTAGTCCTTGAGCAAACTAAACTAAACTAAAATACAACAACTCCCTTTCATCGAGGACACGGTTGCACTTAGTATGTGCAACAATCCTTTAAACCCCTAGGTATCCCTAGTGGACGAGTTATAGTCTCGTAAGGGTTTACAAGAGGTATACCTAAAAAACCTAAGTTCCAACTTTTAAATATTCTAGAGCACATGCATCCAAAGAGCTACAAACATATAAAGTTTTTGCACACTAACAATTAGAAGTTAGAAATTCCAAAGAACATTATTCTCATGCTTAACTCTTGAGTTATGAGAAAACCAACATATGAAAGAATCTAGGTTCAAGTGACTGAATAAGAGTTCTACCTCACCAATAGGATTTTCTTAACTTGACACTCAAAGGCCTCACTTTATGGTCATGTGTGCAGGAAGGAGTGAAGATAGAAATCATGCACACGTTGAATGGTGGAAAGGAATGGTAACCTTCTGAATCATATGAGGATGTTATCCCATAGAATATAGGACGAGAGAGAACCTTTTTTTTCTTCTCTGATCTCTAAGAAAGGAAATCAACCACTATGCAAGTATGGGAACACTTACTTACCTTCTCACCCGATTCACAATTAACACCACTCTCACAGCATCCAATAGAAACGTCTTCAGTCTTCGGTCTTCAACTGTTGATGATGAACTCTTGAACTTCGTAGAACCTTGACAATTGTAACTATTTTCCTCAATTCCTTGTTGCTTGAAACTTCTTTATAGATTTCTTCTTCCCCACGGCCTTATTGAATGAATACAAAAACAAATATACTAAACTGATGATAAGCATTATTTTTTTTATTTTTTTTTTAAACTTCAAAATACAAATTTAAAAATAAAATGAAACTACCCTGGTCGTGGGATAAGGATTTTACCACTTGATTCTTCACAACTTGTATCGTCTCGATAACATGAACTCCCTTAACTCATATATTTTGATTTCTTTCACTCTTGCACTTAGTTTTCAACATGTATATATAATTCTGCTCATTGTGTGTTGCTTTACTTGAATATGAAATTTGCTCTTTCTTGTACCGTTGCTTGTAAACCTTGAACGTCTTCAACTTTTCTTAAAATTTGTAATGCTTCGTTTGTTAATGATGATATGTTTATATGGACCTGTTGTTGTCGAGACAGAGAACGGTTCCAACTGCAAACAAGACTACAAGATAGACTTATCAATTCTGATGACACCCTCATGATTGATAGAAATAACACTCAAGAGATCAAAAAGTAGTGCTGAAATTGGTACGAAGTTGGATAGCTCATCATTCTACCCGGAATTTGCGCAGATGAAACACTCTAAACGGAAAATTTTAAAGGTTTGGTGCCTCACTCAAGGGTATTAAATGATCAACTTCTCAAATACTGTATTCTGTACCGGCAGTTTAAGTCCATTTTATCGGTATTACCCCTCAACAACTAAGCACTCCGAATATAGTTCTCTAATACTTTTAAGTTCAGTTATTTCGGTGAGAAATCCGTATGTAATCTTAGCTAGAAATCTGCAATGTGACTCTAAAATCTCTAAAATTTGATTTTCATGCAAATATGTACAAAAAGTTGAAAAATTCTACCTACAAAACAAAAGTAAATACTACAATCTATATGCTTAAACAATCCCCCACACTTAAAATTTACATTGTCCTCAATGTAAATCGACTCTTCCAATGTAAAATCAAGATGGGAAATCCTAATATGATATCAAAAGATAAGGATAGAAACACAAAACCAATGGGTTGCCTCCCATTCAGCGTTTGGTTTAAAGTCGTCATCCCAACTCTCTACTCGCCCATATTACTAGCCTGCATCACTCTCCTCAACAGCCAAACATGAGTGTATATCACTCGGATATCTCATCGCCTCAAAGATATTAAAGAGGATAACTTCTCCATCAAACTCCATAGTTAAGGTTCCATTTTGGATATCAATCTTCGTTCCAGCAGTACTCATGAATGGTCTACCCAACAACAAAGGTGTAGACTTAGATGAATTCTTATCACTCATGTCTAGAACGTAGAAAACCACCGGAAATATTAGTTGATTAACCTGCAGCAAAAAATTCTCAACAACCCTTTTTGGGTAGACATTAGATCGGTTAGAAAGTTCAAGAACTACACCGGTCTCTTTAAGGGGACCAAGATTTAAAGAATCATAAATAGAAGTAGGCATAATATTAACAGATCCTCCTAAATATAGCAAACCTCGTGTAAACTTATTTTCACCAATTGTACACGGTATCGTGAAACTACCGGGATCTTTCAATTTAGGTGGGAGTTTATTTTGAAGAAATGGCGAAGCATTATCCCCCACACTCATAAATTCATTACCTTTTAACTTTTTCTTGTTCATGCACAACTCCTTCAAAGACTTTGCATAGCGGGGAACTTGCCTGATTGTTTCAGTGAGTGGAGTATTCACTTGGACTTGCTTAAAGATGTCACAAATATCTTTGTATTGAGATTCCTTCTTAGGCCTGTCAAAACGACTAGGAAAATGAGGTGGTATGGTAAAGGTAGGAATTGTGTCCTTAGGTTGGCCGATTGAGATTGGATTTTCCTTCAGCATGGTTTCTTCCGCTACTTCCTTTTTTAAGTCACCACTAACCTTCTCTTGTTTTTGTGGTTCTTCAACCTGCCTTCCACTTCTTAAGGTCACTGCATTAACGTGTTCTCTTGGATACACAAAAGGTTGTGATAACAGATTTGTTGATGCTTGTACTTTGAGTAGATTCACATAAGTTTCCAATTGCCCCACTTGAGTCTGCAATTCTTTGATAGAAGATTCGTTCTTTTGTTGACTTTGTTAAAACATAGAAGTAAGATCCTGCATGCCCTGCATCATATAGTTGAACTTGTCATCAATGGACGATTCTTGCTCCTTAGATTGTTGTGGTTGCTGAAATTGTTGTGATTGTGGTTGAAAACCACCTTGTCACCCATAAGTTGGCATAGGAGATGCAGTTTGCTTGTTTTCATAGCTAAAATTTGGATGATCTCTCCAACCGGGATTGTAAGTGTTCGAGTAGGGATCATACCTTGGCCTATGATTATGGAAAACAACATTTACCTCGGCCTCCTCTTCATATGAAGGAACAACTGGAGAAGCTAGACGTTGTACCATATTTTTCGCACTACCCATTTGTTGCTCTATATGTGAGAATTCTCCCATCTCATTGACTCTTCTGATACTTGAGTCATTTCGATACCATACTCTCGATCAAACTAGTTGTCTGTGAGATCGTCTTTTCAGTAAGTGAACCACCTGCGGCTGCATCAATCAAATTCCTCTGTTCGGGAAGTAATCCTTCATAAAAGTATTGAATAATGAGAGTTGAGGTTATGTTGTGGTTTGGGAAGGTTGCCAATAATCTCTTGTACCTTTCCCAGTATTCATAAAGAGACTCCCCAGTAATCTGTAAAATGCTACTAATCTCTTTACGAACAGTGGCCGCCTTAGAAGCAGGAAAATGCTTCTCTAGAAATAACTTTTACATCTCAGTCCATGTTGTAACACTCCCTGGAGGAAGGTAATACAACCACTCTTCTGCTAGATATATTAAAGAAAATGGGAAGGCTTGCAGCATAGCCTTATCATTTTCTTCGGTACCTTGCCTAAGACTTGTCATCTTGTGCTGAAATAATTGGAGATGACGATTCGGTTCTTCGCCTGGAAGTCCCTTGAACTTCGGAAAATGGTGAATAAGATTCGACTTCAGCTCCACTGTGTAATACACAATGGTTGCGAATCTAAGCATGAAGTTGTCAACTCTCGTAGCTTCTTCCCCGAAGGTTGAGGACCACCCATCTCTTCTATGGGATTTCCTCTTTGTCTGAATCTGAAAATTTACTTCGTGAAGAACTAGGAGGAAGCGGAGTGTTCACTGCTCGAACGAAGTTTTTCTTTAGTAAAGTGCCTGATCGAAGACGTATACCAATGGGACTTTGTTTTCCCTCCTTAAGCATTCACCACAAAGATAGTTCCTGAAACTAAAAATATCTAGAAGACAAAGTTAAAAACTAAAAATAAAAATAAATAACAAATAAAACAACATGCTCCCTGGCAGCGTGCTAAAATTTGTTGTGTTTCGTAGGTGCATAAATTAATTCTCTTATTTTCTACTTTACTAATGGATAATATAACAGTAAATAGAGTTTGTTCCCACAAGGAGCGAGGTGTTCTAGTTATCAAATGTCACAAAAGGGGGGTTTGTTTTAGGTTGTAGTTAACTAAAAAAACAATTAAAAGTGATTAAGATGCAAACAATAGAGAGAAATATGATCAAGGAATCCTTCTTCGTTACTAAACAATCATCCAGTAAGTATACTTATCTATTATTCATTCATCACAGATTATCACCAACCGTAGAATAGCAGGTACGCTTAGCTATCCCCAAAACTCCTTATATCACCGGATAACAGGTACACTTAGTCACCTGATTCTATCCAACTGAGCCGCCTTGAGGTACGCTTACAAGGTGTAACTCAATCGAATGCTTTAAAGTTTGTGAATTTAGGTTTGATCCTAGTAGTTAGACTCAGTATGCTCGGTCCATTTTCTAGTGTTGTTCTTACACGCGATTGCTCCACAGAATCCCCCTGTAAGGTCTCACGTTCTCTACTTAGATAAGATGTTATGATACAATTATGGATACCCAACTCTTACTAGCTTTTGATTAATTAATAAATCAATTTAGTTATCCACCTAAACAATCTATCAATCAAGCATAAACATTCGTATTAGTAAAAACAAACGATAATCATGTGAAGAATTTCAAAATAGATTCATATATAATAACTCAAATCAGGTTTAGTACTTAGAATTCATCCTCAATCAATTAGGTGTTTAGCTATTCATGGATGTAGAAGCATCCATGATATACGTATAAGAAAATAGTTAAGAAATCGTTACGATAATGGAACTGCTTAGAAACCCTAGTTTTCTCCTCTTTTGGTGTTGTTGATCTCCTCTAAGACTTGTAAAGTAATGTAAAAGTTGTAAAACGATGTGTTCTTTATGTCTTGGATGTCTCCTTAAATAATATCCACGAAATCTAGGTTTAGAATCCTTCCGGGACTGTGTTTTCCATGTTTTAGAAGCCTACACACGTGCCAAAATACCCTAGTTACGGTTGGGTTCGAGCCAATAAACCCAACCAATTTTCTGACACAAAAATCTCTCCCAAAATCCCCAGATTTACGGTTGGGTCCGATTCCAAGAAACCCAACCGTAATTCTTCCTGGACACTTTTTTGTATTTCACCGTTTTGATCATAACTCCCTCATACAATGTCTGATTGACCTTATTTTTTTTGGTTGGCTTCGTCTTTCAATCCTCTACAAGATAGAAATAAAAAAAATTCAAATATATTCATCTAATTTTACGGTTGGGTTTGAGTGTTTAGACCCAACTGTAAATCTTCCTGGAACTTGTTCTTCAAAATCGACTTCTTTTACGGTTGAATTTTGAGGTACTTTCCCAACCGTAAATCTTCCTGGAACTCTTGTTTCAAAGTCTTTATTCCATCATTTGGCCTCTTCTTCTCATGCCGGAATAAACTCTTTTCCTCTTCTTAATTCTTTTTAACACTATTTCCATTGATTACAAATAAAATAGAAAACAAAGTAATAACAAGATAAAATGCAAGAATTATAGCTAAAGATAGTATGGTTTTGACATTAAAAACATGTGAGTTATGCACTTATCAGAATGTAACTTATTTTAGTTATAGGATTAATGTAAGGGTAATTTGTGAATTTGATTTGTGTGAAAGCATGTAAATTGAAATTAGATTCCATTGTAAACTGAAAATGCTATGGGAAGATTAGACTATTAAGGATCTTAGCTAAGAGGGAAACAAATTTTAGAAATAAGCTTAGGGAACCCAGATGATAATAGCCAAAGGTATAGAGATACAGAAAAAGGTAGTTGAAATTAGTACAACAAGAATCATTGGGGTTTGTGGTTTGATCTAGAGGGAACAGGTGGATGGTTTAATAAAGGATAAAGAGGTTGTAGATATGATCACACTAGACTAAAATTTAGTTTGATTTTGTGTTCTTGAAAGGGGTGGGGGTATGATGTAAGGTATGATTAGAAGAGAAAGTAGGAAAAAAAAAAGAATTTGTTTGGGATATCAAAAATAGAGGGAAGATAAAGGTTATAGGTTAGGGTATGCATAAGATGATGAGCACTTGGAAAAGTATTATGTTTCCAGATACTAATGATGTTACCTTTATTCTTTACGTTGAAGGAAAGTTGTTCTGATGTTTGATGAGACCTTTGTGATTTTGAGATTGTGATTGTAATTGACAGTGATTGATGTTGCTTGAGTTTATTTCCTTGTGGTTTTTGAATTTGAATTAATAGTCTGTAGTTCTAGTTTTCTTAGAGTAGTAAAAAATCTTCAAAGATCAGGAAATCATGGAAATCCGGCGAGAGAACAAACCTGAATACCGACAAGAAAAATCCGTTGGGGGAAACAAACAACAAAAACCCGAATACCGGCATCAGAAATAAGAAAACAACGAGAGGAGAGAGGATAGAAGGCAGAGGTTGGAGAAATTTGTCAATCAAATTTTCCAAACCTACACAAAAGGCACATGTAGTTCATAAAAACATATTAAAATAACTAAAAAGTAGGAGAGAAGAATATAAAATATCTAAAATAATTACCTAGATATTCTTTGGTGATGCACAAACTTGCAAATATGTCGGTTTTCTACCCAATTTACCCATTTAAGAGAAACTCCAGTGGGGTGGGCATTTTGGCTAATTTGCCAATTACCACCCAACAGTGGGATAGGCAAACCCAAAAAACGACTTTGCAAATGGGTATATTGGGAGGTTGCCATCGAGGCTCATACTAAGTCGATCTTCTTAGTTTATGATGATCGACTCATATTGAGCCGCTCGGCCTAGCATTGGCCAAGCGACTCGATGATATTCGACAACAATCGAATCTCAACAGCTCTCATCCAACGGCTCTCAATTCTCTTCCTATAAATTCAAAAAAATTCAACTCCAAAATCACACCTTCTCCACTCAAAAATTCTTCTATTTTTTTTTCAATCTTAAGCTTTCCATCTCAAACTCCTAATCTCAGTTTTTGTAGTAAAAAAACTTTCAAAAAAATGGATGCAAAAGTTCGTCATCCAAAATATACTCAAGAAGAGGATTTAGCTATTTGTAAAGAATATGTTTTTCATAGCAGAGGAAATTTTCCTACTGGCCAACTCATGTCACACAAGTCTTTTTGGCAGAACATTTTCACTATGTTTGTTGCAGAAACGGGGAACCGGAGAAACCGTCATAGCCTTGGGTTATCGAGTCGTTTTCAAGCAATTAGTCGTTCAGTCACGCGATTCCATATCTAGGTAAGGGTAAATGATCGAGAAAAATTTAACGATGTAACTGAAAATAAAGTGATCCAATTCTCTAGATGTATGGCACGAAAATCACGGCAAACCTTTTCTGTACGAAGCTTGTTTCAACATCCTTAAAGATCTTCACAGATTCGACCATTTTATGTAACGATGCAATTTCCTTTTAATATTATGTAGTTTGATATAAGAAAAGACGTTGTTAAAATTTAATTGAATGTGAAATAAAACTAATAGTTTTTTTACAGATTAATTCTGATTACATAAATAGTTAGTTTCTTAATCTCAATTTAAATTACAAATATTAAATAAAACGAAACTACTCATTCCTAGGCCAGTGGGGTGGGTAATGGCCCCGGTCCTGCAAATCCCCAAAGCCTTGACTTGTTACTCCTGGTTGAGATCCATCGTCAGATCCAATGAAATCACATATTTGAACTGGAAATGTGCCAAAGTCTATATGTCTTCTGTAATCTTGATTGAGATCTTGTGGACTGGCATGGCGAGACCTTGGTTGTGGAGGTATCACACGATATGGAGATGGTTGTGGTGTATCTCGCACTATTTCCCCTTGATGACAAGGTGCTGGTCCATAAAGTCCTGTAAGATAGGGACTGAAGCTTGTAGATTGCGTCAATGCTCGTAACTGTTCGTTGTAGTAACGCCTAGTCAACTCATCTCTGAACTCCATCTAGTTCATACGTTCTACCATTTGGTCAACAATGGCCGTTGTGTGATGTGGTTCGTGATAGTGGTAAGAAAGGGTTTGTTTCAGAACTTGTGAAGATTTTAGACTTGAGAATTAAAATTAAACTAGAAATAACAAAACTTAAATGAAAAACTGATTTCAAGATTTTAAAACTAACCAAGACACTAGATTCCACTACTAAGCATGATTGAATTGGTTTACCAAGATTTCTAAAACTCTAGTTATCTTTAAGTCCTCTTTTATCTTAACTCACTAATAATTCGACAAATTTTCAAATTTTACTTGTAAACCTTAAGCATGGGTCATCAAATGATTTAACAAAGCATAACCAATCAAACTGAATGACAAATAATTAAGAAAATCATATGTTCGAATTAAAACTCAGCAAAAACAGTGATTAAGTGAATTAAAAATAAAACTAGAGTGAATAGAAAAATACATTACCCATCAATCATGTGTAATTAGCTCATCATGATAAACAACATCTCAAAAGATTGATTCATGGCTCAAAAGTTGTTTACAAAGATGAAATGGAGAAAAAATTATAAAAAAATGAGTTTGCAACGTTTATAGGCGTTACAGACTCACTGTTACAAAGCAAGTGTTTCAGAGCTGAAGATAAACGTTGCAAAGTTGAAGATAAACGTTGCAAAGATGACAATAAACGTTGTGAAGATGAAGATAAACGTTGCAGTTGGGATGAAGAAACCGTCACAGACAATTGAAGGAACCGTCGCCTGTACTCTGTTTTTCGTGTTCTTCAGCAACAGAAAAATAATCTCTGCAACTTCTTGATTTCTTGCTCTGTAGCCTCTCTCTTTTCTCCAAACTCTCGATAACCCACTCTGATCCCTAAGCAACCTTTATATACTAGACAGGGCCATCAAATCTCCAAAAATATCGTGTTTGATTCCAAAAAATATTATTTCCAAGTTACAATAATAATTCCATTTTATCTCCTCCATGCGTCTGTAGCTGGCAATTTCAGGCCATATTCTCATTTTTTAACTCGTTCACGCTCCAAACTGTTGCTCGAGTCTTCCAAACACGCTCAAACTCTCCACAATCCCGTGAATATCTTTTTTCTGGAATATACTCTCTTGTTTTATCAAAATTCCTCCAAATCTTTTGTTCCCTTGATTTTAAGAAACTTACCATCCCTGTCTTGTCTTAATAGGACAATACATGTCCAAATCCGACCAACAATCCAAGAAAAGATCTTTCAAATCAAATCCAGAAACTTGACTTTTTAAAAATAACTTTTCCGCCAAAATCTATTCAAGCCGTGAAGAGAAAAGGGATGCCCATATCCATTCCTGGGGTGCCTATAGTAATGGAGTGCCCATATCTAAAATTAGGGTACCTTTAGCCATTGTTTCGGGGTGCCTTTAGTAATTTTTCGAGCCGATTTTTCCAAAAATATTTCTTTCTCGAAAACACCTGCATACACATAAAATACCATAATAACTACAAAATGAGCACTAACAAAATAGAGAATTGAGATCAAATACAAAAATGTGTATATCAAATACCCCCAAACTTATTATTTACTAGTCTCGAGCAAATCTAATCTACAAAATCCTAACTCACTGTCGCAGGCATCGCGATTGCACTTAACGTGTGCAAAAAGCCTTTAAACCCCTAGGTGGCCCTAGTGGACGAGTTTTTTCTCGTGACAGTTTACAAGAGATATACCTACACAACCTTTACTCCAATCTCTAGCTACTTATGAACGACTGAGGGTAGACACTAAACATGTTATTTAGTTGTCTACAAAATTCTTTGGCTATGGGAAGAAATACCCTATTTTTGAATCCAATTTTTGTACACGAGTTTTTATCGAGTGTACTAAAATTCATATATAAGAAAACAAAGCACTACCCAGAAAGTCATACAATGGACCATGATACTCAGAGTCTATCAAAGTTCAATCAGATGAATAAATATAGAAGATGGATATAGAGATGATGAAGTTTGCACATGTTGACTAAGGTGAACGGTGTTTCCATTATCTATCTGAAGGTCAGTGCCAGGATGAATTCTAATGGATTGAGATAAGCTCCCACTGGTCTTAATCCTGATACTAATATCGAATCATCTAGTATATACAAGGGCCTCAACGCTCGATTTATACAATTATTATATTTTTTACTTTTACTATTATTTTTTTCTTTCTCGAAAACATGATTAGATCTTTTGAATCTAAGTACATGCTCCTTGACAACATATTACATGATAGTTCCTATGGATCATGTGTTCCAAGCTTGCTTAGGCGACGGAGACAGGGAGAAAACACACATATTGCTATCCAAGTGTTTTTTTTTAAATAACGGGGCTTGATCTCAATCATTCATCCCAAAATTGATAACAAGGCGATGTTGGTGCCCCACCAAATCACTTAGAGAAACACAAAAAATTGTAAAATAAAAACAGAATGTGACATGGTGACGACTCTGAGATATGGTGATGACTATCTGATGTGATTTTTAATAGTGGTAAAATAGGTTCGATTCTCGGACTTGTGAAGATTTAATTTCTAGACCTAATTTTTAATAAAAAAAAATAAAGAGAATTAAAACAATTTGATTTTAAAATGGATGAAGCAAAACTAGGGCTTAAGATTCCACCATTCACCAATACTTCAGTGATAACATCTAACAATTCTTATTTTCAATTTAATCTAATTATGCCAAAGATAGGTATTTAAAAGAATAATTGTTAATCAAGAGCATGAGACATCAAGAATTGTTCTCTGGTGCTCCCTACTATTTTCCCACTGTTGGTTTTTCTCAGCGATTTCATTCAAAAATGTCATCGCGCCATCGAAAGTTTTATTTTCAAACCCACATGTGCATAAAGACTCAACCATGGTTGTTGTCAAATAATCTAAACTCTCGTAGAGGATCTGAACTAGCCTTACTTTTTCTAAACCATGATGAGGACATTGGGATAATAAGTCATTGGACCTTTCTAAATACCTATATAAAGATTCTCCCTCTTGTTGAGCAAATGTGCAAATCTGCTGCCTAATAGATGATGTTTTGTGGCTAGGGAAAAACTTCTGGAAAAAGGCAGATGTAAGTTGTTCATAGGTTTCAATTGACTCGGAAGTCAAACTATATAGCCAAGATTTGGCTTTGTCTCTTAGCGAAAAAGGAAACAGTCTAAGTTTCAATGATTCATCATCTAGGTCCTTGATCCTGATGGTACCACATATTTCCTCAAAATCCCTAACATGGAAATAGGGGTTTTCATTTTCTTTACCTAAGAAGATTGGGAGCATCTGTATGGTCCCAGGTTTCAACTCATAGTTTGCTTCAGTATCAGCTAACTTGATACATGATGGACGAGAAGTCCTAGTCGGGTTCAACAAAGCTTTTAAAGTTGCCATCGCTGGCACTATCAAAGGAGTAACTTCTTCATACAAAGTCAAGTTTTCAAAATCAAAAACAAGGCCCTCAAAAGAAGAGTCTTCGAGGTCCTCGTTTCCAGGGATATAACTACTAGGTTTCTCACTAATCAAACGACCTAGAGCATCTCTTTTCCAAGTCCGCTTAGAGAGCGGTCTTAGCATACACTAAATAAAAACTAAAAAAATAAATCTTAAACGGAAGGAAATTCTAAACAATCACAAGCAAGGCTGACTCAACCAAATCAAACCTATTAAATCTAGCAAACAAAAAGCATGATGGCTCCACTTAGATTGTTTCTAGACCAGCTTCTATTCTTTCGAAAGGAAACTAGTTACAGTTTTATCAAACCTCTTAGAACGATCCGAATTAGATTAAGTCGAAGAGAAACAGGATAAGCTCTAAGGAGCTTTGATAACCCTGTCTCTTTGGCACTTTTCCCTGGGTTACAAGGCGGCTCTAATCAACTTAAAATAATCTTCTTGAACCTTGAGTTAGGCTAGTAAGTAACCAATACAGTCCTTTTGAATGAGTTTCATATAAGCTCGTTACCCTATCGGTCTCTTTCTAGTCAAAATTTAAGGTTTAGGTTCGCGTTTGTTAACGTGTTCCTAAAGCGGGCAAGAAGGAAACGGTGATGAAATCCGAGTCCTTATCTTATATGGCCAGTTCTTGCCCTTTACTAGAAAATTAAATCAGTTTTCAGTTCCTCAACATATATGCATACGAAGGAATACAGTAAACCCACTTGCAGGGGATTTGTGGGTTGATCGATTCTTACATCCCGTACCAGACGGGGGATGAATCAGTTGTAGTCGACTCGGGACACCGACTCCTGTGTCAGTGTGCGAACCCGAGGGGCCGAGACAATATCGTAATTGTCGTCCTTCCCTGTAGCAGTTTATATTTAAATTACCCTTCCGTAAGGTTTAAAAATAATAAAAATTCCAAATATCCAAAAGAAAGTCCAAAAAGAAGTGTCCAAAAAAAATAAAATAAAAATTACAAAAATAATTAAAATCCTAATACACTTTTCTAAAAAAAAAAATACAAATAAAATCTAAAATAAAATAAAATCTAATTAAGAAAAATCTTCGTCTTCTTTTTCGTTCTTTAAGCTTTAACTTTGAACTCCAAGTCTTTAGCTTTAATTCCAAGTCTTTGGCTCACTTTCTTTTCGATCCAAAATCCAAAACCTGTAGCAAAAAGATAAATACAAAAATAAACGTAAAATAGAACAAAGTAGAATAATAAAAATAAAAATAAAACCTAGAAATAACTCTAAAACTCTAAACCTAAACAAATTCGCGTCGGCGGTGCCAAAAATTGATGTGATTTTTAATAGTGGTAAAATAGGTTCGATTCTCGGACTTGTGAAGATTTAATTTCTAGACCTAATTTTTAATAACAAAAAATAAAGAAAATTAAAACAATTTGATTTTAAAATGGATGAAGCAAAACTAGGGCTTAAGATTCCACTCAACAATACTTCAGTGATAACATCTAACAATTCTTATTTTCAATTAAATCTAAATATGCCAAAGATATGTTCTTAAAAGAATAATTGTTAATCAAGAGCATGAGACATCAAGAGTTTAAAAACCAAGTATGACCCATCAGAAGAAAACACAATTATTTGAGGAAAACCATTTTTTTCAATTTTAATTCAAGCAATTAATAATAAAAGAATTATAGAATAAATATAATTAAAACAGAAGTTACCACAATTATTGTATGAACGGATTCATCCGTCGCCCCAGTGATGGTGATTAGCTCATTGTAATGGAAACGCACTCAAAATAGATTTTCATTGCTCAAAAAGTGCTTACAATGGTGAAATAGAGGTAACACATGTGATTTGATACGCTTATAAGCGTTACAGAGAAGTGTTCTCTGTGTTACAGAAGAAGGAAAAGAGAACAGGAAAGAAAGACGGACCGATACCGCAGTAGAAATAAGACTGCCTAAGCAGCTGAAGATACGACTGAAGCAGGACAGTATCAACGACAGTTCTTCAGCACCTTATGTTCTTCTTCTTCGCAGCAGCAGGAGCAGAAACTATTTTTTTCTGTCAATTTTTCTCGGTGCTCTGGCTACCTCCCGTATGCGATTTCCTCCCTTCTCTTTGATATATATATATGGTTATTAAACCCTAAGAAGTCTTCTAAGTTGATAAGGAATCATAAAACACGTTCAAATCATCCTTTAATTACGTGTGAAACCGAAACAGGGAGGAACTCGGTTTTCCATCCAAATTCACTTCTGCCAACCTATTTTTCCGGCTGAAACACGTTTTGTGACGTGTGTTAATGTTATCCAGGTTGTTGAATTCACTTTGGGTGAATTTCAATTACTCCAAATAACTAAAAATACGCAACAACAACTATACAGGAGTTTCTCCCATAAGAAAAGTCTTTCTCGCCATTTTCGTAAATTCAAATTCAAAGGGAGGTGCCCCCAATCCAACTTGTGGGTGCCTTTATCAATTATTTACGGGTGCCTTTATCACTTTTTGAGCCGATTTTTCCGTAAATGTTTATTTCTCAAGAATACCTACAAAAACACAAAAAACCATAAAAAATACAAAATCGAACACTATCAAAATAGAAAATCGAGCGCAATTTCGACATAAAAATGTGTCTATCACTATCATATTATTCCTAACACCTGAGCTCTGTCCTTTTATGAATAGACCCTTTAGTTGGGTCCCTCAACTCCTATATCCAAGAGGTTTGTTTTCATCTACTTAGAATAGTCAGTGTCATCCTGAATTGTTCACAAGTTTCGAAATTTTGGAGTTTTTATTATTGCACTAAAAGTTTCTCCCTTACCCCAAAACTTAAATCTAACATTGTCCTTAATGTTTTAGAGCAGTACCAAAAATAAAGGTAACAAGAGGAATAAAGAGATAAGTCAGAAAGATAGTACCTGAGTGAAGCCTTACAATCCTTCTCCGGAGAATAAGATAGAAAATAAAATAAGAAAATAAAAACAAAAACCTAAGAAACTTACTAATTTACAACAACATCCTTGATGGTCAATCGAGGTAAACAGGGTCCTCCAGAGGGATCTCCTCAACATCACCTGCAGGAAAAGGCTCTAAAAATGGTTTCAGTCTATGACCGTTAACTTTGAAATTACTTTTACCATCTTGAGTCTCGATTTCAATAGCACCATGAGGAAAAACAGTACGGACAAAAAAGGACCGGTCCACCACGAGCGTAACTTGCTGGGAAATAGATGCAAACGAGTATCATACAAAAGAACTTTTTGACCTGGAGAAAATGACTTTATTAAAATATTTTTATCATGCACAAGTTTCATTTTGTTCTTATACTCCTTAGCACTATCGTATGCATCTCTACTTCCAACTCATTGAACAGGAAGGTGACAAGCCTTTCCAAATGCAAGTCGATAAGGTGACATTCCAATGGGGGTCTTAAACGCAGTACGGGAATCCCATAAGGCATCAGTAAGCCTCAATGACTAGTCTTTCCGATTAGGATTAACTGTTTTCTCTAAAATACGTTTTATTTCCCTGTTGGAACCTCTACTTTACCACTAGTCTGTGGGTGATATGGGGTAGCTACTTTGTGGGGAATACCATATTTCTTCATCAAAAGTTTAAACGGTCGATTACAAAAGTGTGACCCCTTCATCACTAATTATAGCTCACGTGTACCAAAATGTGCAAATATATTATTATTCAAAAACTGGACCACAACCTTGTGGTCGTTCGTTTTACACGAAACCGCCTCAACCCATTTAGAGACATAGTCAACGGCGACAAGTATGTAAAGATTACCAAAAGAATTAGGAAATAGAGCCATAAAATCAATGCCCCACACATCAAAGACCTCAATAACTAAAATAGGGTTCAGAGGTATCATATTTCTACGGGAAATGTTCCTAACTTCTGGCAACGCTCACAAGCAACACAGTAACTGTGGGAATCTTTAAACAATGACGGCCAGTAGAATCCACACTGCAATATCTTAGCAGCAGTCTTCTTCGCACTAAAGTGACCTCCACAAGCATGATCATGACAAAAGGAAATAATAATGGACCGGTCACTCTTAGGTATACATCTCCTAATAATCTGGTCTGGACAATACTTAAACAAATAAGGATCGTCCCAAAAGAAACGCTTTACCTCGTCTAAAAACCTAGAACAATCTTGTTTACCCCAATGTTGAGGCATTCGACCAGTCACAAGATATTTCACTATATTCACAAACCAAGGTAATTGGGAAACAAGGAAAAGTTGTTCATCAGGAAAACTATCTCTCACGGGAGGAGAATCATCAAAGGAATCAACAACAAGCCTAGACAAGTGGTCTGCTACTATATTTTATGCACTCTTTTTATCTCTGATTTCTAGAGAGAATTCTTTTAACAAAAGGATCCATATAATCAATCTAGGTTTAGTATCCTTCTTGGAAAGAAGATACTTCAAAGCAGCATGATCAGTAAAGATTATGACCTTAGAACCTAAAAGATATGATTTAAACTTGTCTAAGGCAAAAACAATGGCTAATAATTCCTTCTCAGTGGTGGTGTAGTTCAGTTGGGCATCATTTAGAGTTTTGCTAGCATAGTAAATCATATGAAGTAATTTGTTTTCTCACTGACATAACACAACACCAATATCATAATCTGAAGCATCACATATGATCTTAAAGGGTAGGTTCTAGTTAGGTGCCTGGACTATGGGGGCGGTAGTGAGCAAAGTCTTAAGATTCTTGAAAGCCTCTAAACAATCATCATCAAAGAAAAACTTAACATCTTCTGCAAGCAAATTGCAAAGAGGTCTAGAAATCAAGCTAAAGTCCTTAATGAATCGACGATAAAAACCTGCATGCCCTAAGAATGACCTAATATCTCTTACGGTTTTGGGAACTTGTAAATTCTTAATAAGGTCAACATTGGCTTTGTCTACCTCTATACCCTTAGAGGACATGATATGCCCTAAAACAATTCCTGATTGAACCATAAAATGATATTTCTTCCAATTAAGCACTAAGTTCTTTTCCTTACACCTATTCAACAATAATCTCAAATGATGCAAGCACTCATAAAAATATGAACCACACTGAAAAATCATCTATAAAGACCTCTAAAAAGCGTCCTACCATGTCAGAAAATATGTTCATCATGCAATACAGAAAAGTAGCGGGTGCATTACATAACCCGAAAAGGCATGCGTCTATACAAAAAGGTACCAAAGGGACAAGTAGAAGTGGTTTTCTCTTGGTCTTCTGGGGCAATAACAATTTGATTATAACCATAATAGCCATCTAACAAGCAATAATGACTATGTCCTGATAATTGGTCTAGCATTTGGTCGATAAAAGGAAGGGGAAAATGGTCCTTCCTTGTGACCTTGTTCAATTTCCTGTAGTCAATAAAAACACGCCAATCCATGGTCACTCGGGTTGGGATTAACTCATTTTTATCATTCTAAACTACAGTAATAAATGATTTTTTTGGGAACAACCTGAACGGGGCTGACCCACTTACTATCAAAAATAGGGTAGATAATACCCGCATCTAACAACTTAAGAACTTCGCTTCGAACTACTTCTTTCATATTGGGGTTAAGTCGACGTTGCATCTCCCTAGATGGTATGGTGTCATCCTCTAAATGAATCGGATGCATACAAACAGCAGGACTAATACCCTTAATGTATGTTATGGTCCACCCTAAGGCTTCCTTGTTATCTTGAAGCACGATCACTAGCCTACTTTCCTGATCACTATCCAAGTTGGATGCTACAATCACATGCAAAGTCTCAGATGGGCCTAAAAACACACACTTCAGGGTATCTAGTAGTTGTTTAAGGTACAACTTAGAAGGCTCTTCTAAAGAAGGAATTAAGGTAGACTTAGTAACTGGTAGTGGTTCGAATTTAGGTCTTCATCCATTACTAGTGTTTATCAAAGGGGATGAATCTAACAAAGCATTCACCTCATTAATCATATTATCATCATCAAAATCAAACCCAAAGTGGGCTAGGCATTTCTCTAACGGATCTTCTAACAAAGTGTTTGGTAATGACTCCTGAACTAATGTTCTTATCATGTTCACCTCTTCAATGTACGTGTCATCTAGCTAAGGGGGTTGCTTACTTATATTGAAAATATTCATCGCAATAGTCATATTACCAAAAGACAAATTTATAATACCAATTTGACAGTTTATGATCGTATTAGATGTAGATAAAAATGGGCGACCTAAAATCACAGATATCTGGTTCTCTGGGTCAGGGACAGGTTGGGTATCTAGGATAAAAAAATCCACTGGATAAATAAACTTGTCGACCTTAATCACGAGGAATTTTCACTGACCTATCATCTAACTGGAGTGTTATCTGGGTAGGTTTTAACTCACCAAGTCCTAGCTGGAGGTACACATAGTATGGAAGTAAGTTCAAACTAGCTCCTAAGACAAGTAACGCTTTCTCAACACTGTAGTTACCTATTGTGCAAGAAATGGTGGGGGAACCTGGGTCTTTGTACTTAGGAGTTGTGTTGTTCTGGATAATTGAACTTACATGACTAGCTAAAAAGTCTTTCTTCTATACACTAAGCTTTCGCGTACAAAGATCCTTAAGGAACTTGGCATAAGTAGGAATCTACCTGATTGCATCTAATAAAGAAAGATTTATGTTGACTTACTTAAAAATCTCCAATATATCATTAAAGTTGGATTCCTTCTTAGTTGGTACTAGCAGTTGTGATAATGGGGCTCTGGGCACAAATCGAATTTTTCAGGAACCGTATTAGACTCTTTAGAGACTTTATCAGTTTCTTTAGAGACTTTATCAGTTTCTTCAGTTACTGGATCAGAAGGGTGAACTACAACATGTTCACTATCGGGAATGGTTACCTTATTGTCTACTACTCGAGCACTCCTAAGGTTTGTAACAGAGTTCACATGATTGAATTGTTTCCCTCATTTGGAATTAGGATCTGTTTGACTAGGAAACCTTCCGTTCTCTGTCTCACTTAGAGTCTTAGCTATTTGGCTTACTTGAAGTTCTAACTTAGCAAGAGTTTGGGCACTAGTTTGAAAATTATGTTTGGTTTCTTATTGAAAACTAACCTGACTCTTTGCTAACATAGAAAGATATTCATCTAAGCTATTCATTCTATTCTCAGAAGGGTTTTGAGAGTAAGTTGGGTCTAATGGGTTCTTGGGACAACTAAACCCTGGTCGAACTTGAGGATTGCTAGTCTTTCCTTGATTCTGACCTTTAGACCACGAATATAGGTTTCTCCAACCGGGATTGTAGGTTTCTGAATATAGGTCAAACTTATGACGGTTTTCAAACCTAGATTTGTTATAAAGAGCATATGCTTGCTCTTCACTAATCTGTCCTTCCCAAAACGAATTATTAGGCTCTATTCCACAACTAGTGATTTGAGAGGCTTTATTCCTATCATCGGGTTCAACAAAAGACTTATGTTTAGACTGACTCAATTCTAAAGCTTCTAACCGTCTAGATAGAGCAACAAACTTAACGTCTGACTCAAAACTTGTATCTACCATGTTGGTGCTGCTTTTTTATTGACCAAGAGTATTTTAGGGGGTTCAACATCCACTTCTTCTAAAAAGGTGTAAGCTTGATCATCATTTTTATTCAGGAACCCGCCAGCACATAAAAACTCGACCATGGATTTGGTCGAATAGTATAAACCCTCATAAAGAATCTGGACTAGTTTCATTTTCCCGAACCCATGGTGGGGACATTGAGACAAAAGATCATTGAATCTCTCTAAAAATCTATAAAGAGATTCTCCTTCTTGTTGCATACTGGCACTAATTTTCTGCCTAATGGATGCGGTTTATGCTTAGGGTAAAACTTTTGAATGAAGGCAGTAGTAAGTTCATCCCATATTTTTATTGACTCAGATGGTAAGTTATGCCGCCATGACTTGGCTTTATCTCTTAAGGAAAAAGGAAACATCCTAAGTTTTAAGACTTTATCACTAATGTCTTTAATCTTAATTGTTCCGCAAATTTCCTCAAAGTCCCTAACATGAAAGTAAGGGTTTTCATAATCTTTCCCTAAAAATACAGGGACCATCTGAATAATACCACATGTCAACTCATAATTATCCGTAAGGAAGGCAATTTAATACACGATGGTTGGTTTGACCTAGTTGGGTACGTATAGCCTTTCAAAGTTGTCATTGCTGGCACAATCGAAGTACTTGGGGTACTTTCCTCATTCATAGATAAGTTCTCAAAACTAAAGTTTCCAAAGACAGGGCTCTTAAAAGAAGAATCTTCGAGCTCCTCGCTTTCACAATAAGAACTACAAGGTTTTTCACTGATTAGATGACCTAGATTATCTCTTTTCCAGGCCCGCTCAGTGATTATGTCGAGCGGTCTTGGCATACACTAACGGAATTTTTGCACATGCAAATCCTGGTGTTCACTAATTTGGGTAAGCTTGGGTTACCACAGTAAAATATACCTACAGTTAAAGACTGGTCAAAGGTACAAGGCTGGGGTTTGTGGTGTTTCGGATGATAACGCCCAAAGGGTTCACCATACTTTCCCATAAGTTTTCCTACAAACCGGTGTCTGATGAGAAATGCAATTGGTGGGTGCACTTGTGTGTGTTTTTTATATATATAAATAAATTTACAAAATAAAATAAAATAAAATAAAATCTAAAAGAAATATATACAAATAAAATAAAATTTAATGAAAAATCTAAAAAAAAAATTAATGAAATAAAAGTTGGATGATATTACTTACCTTCTTTGGTAGGCAAATTCCACAATAACTGCAACAACAAAAATCACTTGCACAATAAAGACAAGAAAAATATCCAAGTAAAATGTAAAAGAGAAAATAAATATAAAAAAATCATAAACTAAAACCTAAAAAAAAAAAAATCTATAAACCTAACCTAAAAACAAGTCCGATCGGTGGCGCTAAAAATTAATGTGGTTCGTGATTGTGGTAAGAAAGGGTTTGTTTCAGAACTTGTGAAGATTTTGATTTTAGACTTAAGAATTAAAAACTAAACTAGAAATAGCAAAACTTAAATGAAAAATTGATTTCAAGATTTTAAAACTTACAAAGACACTAGATTCCACTACTACTCATGATTGAATTGGTTTACCAAGATTTCTAAAACTCTAGTTATATTTAAGTCCTATTTTATCTCAACTCATTAATAATCAAACAGATTTTTAAATTTTACTTGTAAACCTTAAGCACAGGTCATCAAATGATTTAACAAAGCATAACCTATCAAACTGAATGACAAATAATTAAGAAAATCATATGTTCGAATTAAAACTCTGCAAAAACAGTGATTAATTAAATTAAAAATAAAACTATAGTGAATAGAAAAATACATTACCCATCAATCATGTGTAAGTAGCTTCCTCCATTGCCTTGGTTAAGTGAGAATTAGCTCATCATGATAAACAATATTTTAAAAGATTGATTCATGGCTCAAAAGTTGTATACAAAGATGAAATGGAGAGAAAATTATAAAAACATCGATTTTGCAACATTTATAGGCGTTACAAACTCACTGTTACAAAGCAAGAACTGAAGATAAACGTTGCAAAGTTGAAGATAAACGTTGAAAAAATGACAATAAACGTTGTGAAGCTGAAGATAAACGTTGCAGTTGTGATGAAGAAACCGTGACAGACGGTTGAAGGAACCATCGCCTATTCTTTGTTCTTCGTGTTCTTCAACAGCAGAAAAATAATCTCTGTAACTTCTTGATTTCTCTCTCTGTAGCCTCTCTCTTCTCTCCAAAGTCTCGATAACCCACTCTGATCCTCAAGCAACCTTTATATACTAGACAGGGCCATCAAATCTCCAAATATCTCGTGTTTAATTCCAAAAAATATTATTTCCAAGTTATAAGAATAATTACATTTTTATATCCTCCATGCAACTGCAGTTGGCAATTTCAGGGAATATTCTCCTTTTTTAATTCGTTCGTCCTCCAACGGCTGCTCGAGTCTTCAAAACACGCTTAAAATCTCCACAATCCTGTTAATATCTTCTTCCGGGAATATACTCCCATGTTTTATCAAAATTCCTAAAAATATTTTATTTCCTCGATTTTAAGAGACTTACCATCCCTGTTTTGTCTTAATAGGACAGTACATGTCCAAATCCGACCAACAATCCAAGAAAAAATCTTTCAAATCAAATCCAGAAACTTGATTTTTCAAAAATAACTTGTCCGCCAAAATTTGTTCAAGCCGTGAAGAGAAGATGGATGCCCCATATCTATTCATGGGGTGCATGTAATAATGGAGTGTCCTTATCCAAAATTAGTGTGCCTTTATCCATTGTTCTTGGTGTGCCTTTTAGTAATTTTTCGAGCCGATTTTCCAAAAATATTTCTTTCTCGAAAACACCTGCATACGCATAAAATACCATAATAAGTACAAAATGAGCACTAACAAAATAGAGAATTGAGATCAAATCAGATAAAAAAATATGTTTATCATTGTGTATGTATAAGAATTAGTTCGCTCCATACCTTAGGAGACAATTGGAATTGTCTGACGCTCTTATTGTAGATTATAAGTCTCGATCTCCTAACTCAATTCTGGCAAATCGGACCCAACCGATGAAGAACAAGGTGCAAAAGGTCTTCTTGGTGTGTGTGTGTGTGGGGCCTAGCCGCGGGGGGGGGGTAGAAGCTTTTGCCGAAGGATAAATAACTAAAGTTGGAACATGATGGGGGTTGTGTCGGCACAGGCAAGCCCGAGCTTCGTATTCCTATTGGGGAAATATCGATCCCATAGATAATCATAACATCTATATTAATTATCGGCTTCGCGACTGATTTGTACCATTGGTCGTATGCATATTCGTCACAAAGTCTCCAATAACGATCATACCTTCTCCATCCCCGATCCCTTCGACTTGCGTATTCTGATCCCAGGATGGTTGATGGTGGGAATACCATATGCACCCACCAACTGTCTAGTACTTCTCTCCCCAAAAAATAAACACCAATGTCTCTGAGTTGATTGTAGAACAACACGCGTTGTAGTGAATATTCTCTGATATGATTGGTTACATCAGAATTTAACTCCTCAAAATACTCATAGAGGTTCCAAATAACATTGCCTCTCCTTCGAAGATCCATTTTGGTTCTCCATGTATGTATATGATCTCGCTCATTGGTGTTTTGATCCTTCTTGTGCCAGTTATTGGCTTCAGGCTTTACTACAATTGGGGAAAAGTTTATATCGAACACCTTTAGTCTTGGTAGACTAATATTGGTATATACCACCAAATCCGAAGTAAACAACATACGATTAGTTTATTTTTCTATAAATATTAGTAAACTTATATAAACTTGTACGATTAGTTTATCATATTTACCTCAAGGAGTCCCCAAACACCTTCGATGCTTGGCCCACCCAAGCAGGCGACATCGAGACAAACGTATAACTCGGCCAATATAGCGGATCCCCAATCATAACTGACAGCCTTTTCCAAATCTACCAATGCCTCTAGCCATCCTACTGAAACACTACTATTTGCTTTGGGGAAAAAACACACACCAATTACCCATAAAATAAAAACCTTTGCCATTTCTGTAACGTATTCCTGGTTTCGATTATCTCCTACAAGATCTTGATATAATTTATTGGATATAAATGCCTTTAAACCGGCATTAGAAATCCTAAAAGCTCTTAGATCGGTCACTAGTACAAATTTGGGCTTAGGTGACAGTTCAAAAGCCTAAATCATGACAGTTCACAAATTAACTGTCACAAAAGAATAAACTACGAGATATAAGCGACAGTTTCTTACTAAAACTCACACTAATAATGGTGAAAAATCGTGACAGTTTATTAACTGTTACTTAATAACTATACGATGACAGTTTTTGTAGAAAAATATTAGTGTACATTGATGTATAATAACAGTTGCAAACTGTTACTACTCTTAAGCTATTGCAACAGTTTTATATAAAAACTGTTATAAAAGTGTATAGCTATAGATGACAGTTCTGATCCAAAAGAGTGCTTATTCATATAATTTATCATAAAACATTCTCAATTACACACGATGTTGTTAGTTTGAGTTCCTAGTTTTTTTTTTTCGAAGAGTGGGATGTACTATGGGAGGTATGTTTTGTAACTTCTATTAGTGGATCTCGACATCTTCGCCTCTCACATCAGTTATCTTAAAGACGATTTCTCTCCCAGGAAAATCCCATCTCTTGTTTCTTTTCTTCGTTTCTTCTCTTGGTTTTTTCACGGTTAACATGTAGTCACAACTGACGATGGGATAGACAGCAAAATCCTGGAGGACATGTCCCTTCTCTTTTCTTTTCTTTTCATCTCTCTGAAACATTACCCAAATTTTACCGAATATTCCTCAATCTCACTCAATTTATTTATATTCTACTTATATCAAATTTTAGGGCGTGTACACATCTCTGTTAAATTAGAGATTTCGGAGTAAGGGTTTCTACAAATCTCTGATAAAATTAGAGATTTTGGAGTTAGGATTTTTATAAATCTTTGTTAATTTTAGAGAATCTAGACAGAACACTCTGGAGAATGAACGCTGAGCTTGCATTTGTGAGGTAAGATGAAGATCGATTTCAGAATTTTTTGTCTTCCTTTCTCTGATTTTGAAATGGGTTTTGTCAATAGAGGTAAAATTAGAGTTTTCTGAAGTACGTTTTGTCAACAGAGGTGAAATTTTGTTTCTTAAAATTCTGTAAATGCATGTGTTCTGATTTTGTTTCTTGACAACTACTATGTATGGTCTGATTTAAGTTTTCTGAAATTAGAAATTGGGGAAGTCTCGGGATTTATTGTAATGGGTTCTCTTTGATTTGGTAGTTAACTTTATAAAAAAAATTGTGTGTTTTTTTTGTTTGTTCACTGCTAGTTTTTGAGTAGAGCTGGAGATGGCTTTGATGATACAAATTTCTGGCTGCTTAAGTTGATCAAGGATACTAGTGTAGTATGTTTGGTTGGAATGCTCAAGTTGATCTGAAGGTGCAATACTGTCTATACCTTCCCCTTTATAGTTTTGGTGATAAAGAGTTCATTGCCTTTTTTGGCATCTTGACTCTTCAAGTTGGCAATTGTCCTCTTAATAACCTGATGCTAAAAGGGGGAGGCCAAAGAACACAGGTTCTTATCCAACTCAACATAGATGAAGGATTTGAATTCATATATCTTTCAAGCTATGTTTGTATGTATATTATTTACACAGGATAGCATTAACGTGCCCAAATATTTTTGTTGCAGGTTACAAAACAGGAAAAGGCACTAGATGGGCTTCACTGGTTTTCTAACATGAGTGAGCACTTAGATCAGCAATTGCTGTCTCTGATGGAGATTATACAAATGCACAGGTAATAATTATTTGTACCTGATAAGAAACTCATTTGATAATTTGAAGAGAATAATCCGGTTTTATTTCTTTTTTTACTGTTTAAAATTTGTGTATAACTTACAAACTCATGGAAAACATTACACAATTCATCTGTGTTTGAAATTTTAACTTTAACGGATTGACTTTGAGTTTTTATCTGATCTCTTAGCGAATGGTTCATCTATCTACTTTGTTTATACAGTATCTGGTCTTTCTGGAAGCACAGAAGTTGTCTCAGGTCCTGGTGGGTATGCGTTTGTTAGATGGGTCCACTGTCATGCTTCTTACAGTTTTATGGGGATCTTGTGTTATCATTGGCAAATGCGACATCGAGGATTCAAGATCTAAAGATTCTAAGGATACAAAAGGATTAAGCTTAACAGGTTAGCTATCTATTGTAATGCTAAAATTCATGTGTGTGCATGCAAAAGTTTAGAGATCTACCAGCACAAATGCTTTTTTTTTTGTTTTGTTTTATTGTTATTCCTTGATATGTAAGCTAGTTGAGAGCATTTGTTTTAGTCTTTGCATTCTTGTATAGATCTTTCAAGTTTCAGTCTGTAATGTATAGGTAGCATACTCAAACAAAGTCCATATTTTTTTAATGAGAATATGGACTATTTGGACATACTAATAGTCTAATACATGCAGTGTTTAATAATTAGTAGTAATGTTATAAGGTCTAGAGTAATTTGTGGACCTATCGATTGTCTTATGTACTTGATATCAATGTGATCATCAACTTTTCTATTTTGATATGTAGAGTCAGGTGTCAGTACCGACATCTGGACAAGCTATGCTGCCAGGATCATGGCTCTATCAATCATCCCATTTGCTATTGTCCAACTACCAGCAATCGTCCATACAAAGTCTGGAAGATGTATGGCAGTCTTGATTTTATTGATTGTCGTCGTTACACTGTTAATCTCATACTGCATTTTTTCCGATGGCATAAGCCTTGTATGTTCCTGCAGTTACTGTACGCGATAATTGTGTGGATATCCCATGTCATTGTCAATACTTTATGGTCATTTGTGTTTCATTTATTTGCATTCTCATTCTTTTGCGTATAAAGCAACGAGCATCTGAGCCTCAGCCTACCAAGTATGCCAAGCCAACACCACCTCCAAGGGAAGACGATGAGGGTTTAGAGGACGAAGAAGAGGATGAACATGGGGATGCTCTGTGTGGGGCATGTAGTGAGAACTATGCATAGGATAAGTTCTGGATCTGCTGTGACATCTGTCAGAAATGGTTCCATGGAAAATGTGTGAAGATAATCCAGCTAGGGCTGAACATATCAAGCAATACAAATGTCCATCTTGCAGCAACAAGAGATCACGCCCTTGATACAGTGGTGCCTTTTTCTATCTCTCACTCTTTGTAATTATTCTAAAATGGTGTAGTCTTGCTAAATGCTAATTGTCTTTATCTCTTTCGCCTGCCCTTTTTTAGGCATAGCATGTGTTTGAGTACTTGGATTTTTCTGGAATGAATTTAATAGAAGCCCAAGGTGTTCGCTTCCTTATCTTTGAGTAAACATTGTTCTAGAATTCAAAAATGCTGGAATGAATTTAATAAAGCTATTAGGTCTCACTGTGATAGAATCCCACTTGGGTTTGACTCTGTTAAAACTTCTGCATGTGATAATGGAGTTAAAGAAGGGGATTCTGGTATAATTAAAGAAGTCGAAAAGCTACTCTTTTTGCTTACAAAATCTGCTCAGGTTATTGCCATTACTGTGTTGGCACCCAGATCCGTCTAAGACTTGCTCTTAATTATCTTCTTTGTGTTTTATTATAATTAGCATGGAGTCCAGTACAAAATGTAGTGATGTTAAGGGTGTTGATGAGATGGATGGCAGTTTATAGTCTTTAACTGACATGCAGATACGTTGTTAACCTTTTTCCGCCATTAGTTTTCTTCTGACAAGGAAATCCAATTTATAGTCTTTATTTAACTGACAGGCAGAACTGATGGGTGAGCGATTCTTATGCTGAACTGCTGCAAGTTTTGTGTCTGCTCGTATGGGAATAAGACCAAAGGCTCCAATCGTGCCAAAATATTTAGAAACAAATACAGAAAGGAATGGTGGTCTCATCGTTGTAGGGTCATATGTTCCCAAGACCACAAAGCAGGTATAAAGTTGTAATTTAAAGAGTTTTCATCTCTCTTTTTCCTTTTTTTTCGGTTCGCTAAGCTGTCATAATTTTTGCAGGTCGAAGAGATGAAAGCACAGCTGGGGCACATAATAAGAACCATAGAGGTGATACTACTGATTTATGTTGTCCTTTTTTTAGTGTAGATATTCGTCAATTACACACTGAAGTCCACAAATGATTAGTTTTTGGTTGTAGTTTCTCCACCATTTTGCACTCAAAAATCGTTACCTCTGAAACTAACTCTATTCCTCTTTGCTATGTTCATTAGATATATGTTGATAAACTAGCAATGAGGTCTTTAGATGAGCGAGAGCAGGAGATCAGTCAGGCAGCTGAAATGGCAGATGTGTTTCTCAGATCTCATAAAGACACTTTAATAATGACCAGTAGAGAGCTCATAACAGGAAGCAGTCAGTCTTCTTTTCCTTAACTCAACTTTCTTTTAGCATGATTAGATGAATGTTCTATTGTACACAGGTTTTCTGTTAGCAATATGGGCACATCGAACTATTTTTGAAGATAAACAACTAAATTAATTTTCTTAGTATTACCTAATTAAAGGATACCTAAAATTTAATGAGGGAATAGTTAAATCCGAAAGAGAGAAGGAATAAAATTTTAACTGCTGGCTTTATGAAAGTATTATAATTTGATCTAAGTTATGGAAGGGTTACTCTACTCTGCCACTGTTAACAAGTTATAATTAAAAAACTTTCCCTTTTCATTTATCTTCCGAAAGTTTAGAAATAAATTTCAAAGTTAGCTCTGCCTTGGTGGAAATTGTTAGACGGATAACTACACGTCCTAGATATATTCTTGCAAAGGTACTCTTTTCTCTTTTCTTTTTTTTCTCTTTTTTTTGTTTTTGGTATTGCTATTAAGGTAGTCCAAGGTATTTTTTTTTCTCTTTGTTTCCAAGAGACCAAATGAGCCTTCTGTACTCCTTCAGTTCATTTCTTTAGATTGTCTAAAATATTTCAAAATCTTACTAGGGATTGTTTTGCTTGATACACCACCTCTTAAAAAGGTTAAAAATAATTAATTGTTGTTTCGTCCCAGTTAATGTGGGGATGATAGAAAACACTTCACTCGTTTCCTCTCCTCTGCTTATTTTTTCTCTTTGGTTGGGAAAACTGTATCCCCGTCTGAATTAATTTATCCAATGATGTGTTGACTCAGCAAATGGTCATAATTGGAAAGCTAAAGTGGGCATTGATCTAGTTAAATAATGTTATGATATTTATGGCTATTCGACTTTATCTTGGGTGTGTTGACTTAACTTTATGTTTTTTTTCCCTCTCTTATAACCTATGTCTGATTCTGTTGTCCCATAAGATCAAATATGTATATATTCATATGACATGTAAATCATGTGATTATTTATCCAGGGCGGCATCACCTCATCTGATCTTGCTACAAAAGCCTTGGAAGCACGGCATGCGAAAGTCGTTGGTCAAGCCTTGGCTGGTGTCCTCTTATGGCAACTAAGGCCTGAAAGTCGGCATCCTGGTGTTCCCTACATTGTTTCTCCTGGTAAGTGATTTCTAATTTATGGTTTTTTTTTTAGTTTTAGTGGGAATATTATATTTCAATTGAGACTTGAGACCTTTTTTCTTGCCTGCTTTAGGTAATGTTTGGTGATAGTAGTGCGGTCGCCGAAGTTGTAAAAAATTGGGCTTGTCCTGTTAAACTAGCCTCCACGAAGGATCTCCTGCTTGTAAGACCTTGTTGCTGAAATTATATAACTAATTGTTCTGCATGTGGTAGAAAGGTTTACTTTTCGTTACCTAAATGGTATCACCATAACAAAAATTCACTTTATAGAATGCAGAGAAGGGTGGATATGTTGTTGGAGCCTTCAATGTGTATAACCTAGAAGTAGTTGAAGTTGTTACTGCTGCTGCAGAGGAAGAAAAAAATCCTGCCATTTTGTAGGTAAAGTGAAGTTAGTCCTTGTTTGGAGTATCAAATGTCTCCTACTTACTATTTAATTGTATGCTTAAATTATTTTGTAACCGGTTGTTCGCTTCCCCTGTGGGACACTTGCTTGGGGAGCATAGGTGCTTGAGGATCTCCCTAGGTATCTTATGTGAAAATTCCACATAGCTCATTAATATAATATGTTTAATCTCATTTCCAGATCCATTCTAGTTCCTTAAAGCACGGAGGAGCTCCCTTGATTGTTGGTTGCATCGCCGCTGCAGAACAGTCCAATGTAAGTGATGAACACGGTTAGAACAGATCTTATTTCATTTCGACTTACTATATTTTTCCTCAAATCCTATTGAAGTTTGGAGCATGGAATATTTTGTAGCCTTATCTTTTACACTTAAAGGTTGTTACTCTCTCATGTGCATGTGAACACAGAAAATTGCAGTTCTTTAGCAAGGAAATATCCCAGTTAATAAAAAATGTTCTCTTTCTTTGCAACATAATCTTTCGTCTGATGGTTGTTGTGCACATGAATCACAGGTGCCAATCAAGTTTTTGGTTCCTCAAGGCATTCAAGCAATGGAAATGATGATTGCTTCTCTTTAGACCATTCTTTCCATCAAGTCTTTTGAATTATGTAGTACATTCACTTCTAGTTAACTTATTTTGTTTGAACTTACTAGTTCCGTACTAGCTATCTGTTAAACAGTTTATTAAGTAATCTAATGACAATTTTAATAAAAGCTAAATTATCTTTCCATAATTATCTCGATATTAATATCTGAATGAGCATGTCACCGCCAAATGTATCATGAACTAGCTGCCTACAAATTAGCCTTCTACAAAGTTGATTGTTCTATGACAGTTTTATTTAGAAAATGTAACTGATATTTTCCAATAATGACAGGTTTATAAAGAAACTGGTACTTTAGTATAAGAAATTGAGTTGTTGATGACAGTTTTATGAAGAAACTGTCATCTTAGTCTAAGAAGTTAAGTTTTTAATGACAGTTTTCTTAAAAAAATGTTACAGTAATTTGTCAATAACGAGAGGTTTATGAAGAAACTGTCATCTTAGTCTAAGAAGTTAAGTTTTTAATGACAGTTTTCTTAAAAAAATGTTACAGTAATTTGTCAATAATGAGAGGTTTATGAAGAAACTGTCATCTTAGTCTAAGAAATTAAGTTTTTAATGACAGTTTTTATGGAGAAACTGTCACCTTAGTAAAAGAAATTAAGTTACCAATGACAGTTTTATTTAGAAAATGTTATTGTATGTTGTCAACAATGACAGGTTTATGAAAAAACTGATACTTATAGTCATGATTCCGTAACAGTTTTTTATAGACCTTTTTGTAACAGAGGCTTTAATGACAGTGTAATTATTTTTCAAAACTGTCACATAAATGTTTTGGTGGCAGTTTTTAACTGTCACATAAGCCCAAATTTGCACTAGTGGGTATGCTTGTGTGCCGTTACTTGAAAATACAAAGGAAGTTCATCTTTATATCGTTCATTTTCCAACCAACCTTTTTTGGTCAAATGGAACATTCTCTCCCTGACCAGAAGGTATCCCAAGCAGAAAATACAAATCTAACGGTGTTATTCCTTAAAAAAATCAAAATTGTTAATTTTATAATCGTATGTTTTGCATAAAAATTATCAATCAAAATATGTGACACACCTATTTCGAAGTTATGAAAATGCAACGTATGTAGTATGCCACCAACGTTCCAGAATCATATGTATGAATTTGGTCGAATGGCTCTTCGCCTCCATATGGTACAAAGTCCTCCAAAGAAATCTATTCACAATAATTTTAGCACTTTCAGGGAGTTTATCATAAACTGGTTTTATTTCATACCAATCACCTCTTGGTTTTTCATCCTTGCAATCTCGTTCTGCTATTGAAGATACATGACCATGACTCGTGGCTAATTCTCGACTGGAAACTAAATTAGGATTGTTTTCTTCATCCGAAATTCTTGTTGAAACGGTAGAGGTTGAGTATACCCATTTCTGGGTGTTTTTCTATTTCGATTTCGACTAATATTTTGAGATTGAGACATTTAAAAAAAAATTAGAGAAGCGGAATATGAAGATTTTTTAGAGAAGATTGGTTTCGGTGTGAGTAGAAAATAATGATTTTGAGTTGAATTTATAGGGGATGATGTTATAGCCGTTGGATTAATGTCGTTGGGATATGACCGTACATAGGCCGAGTGACTCTTGTTGCCTCGATCGATTCATATTGCGCTTTTTTGCCCTTTCTCCACTGCCCAAAATCGAGTTTCCCCATCCACCTAGCTTGGCATTTTGGCAAATTTTCCAATGCCCACTGGAATTGCTCTAACATGTCCATAATGATTCAAATTAGGAAAATTAGATTATTTGATATGTGCATATGACTTGGCCTTATTAGAGCAAGGACTATGGGATAGACTCTTTTAGAGTCTATCTTAATCAAATTGAAAGAGAGTCTAGGTGAAGGAGTGTAAATCCCACCATGGGATAGAGTTATAATAATCTATTCTTACGGCAAACACTTTGCCGTATAAAAAGAAAAAAAAACATACGGCAAACTAAAAGTCGTCCAGCGTATATTTATTTATTTTTAGATTTGGTTTGATGAAATAGCTTTTCCCTGAACAAAATCACTTCATACCATAGCCGATATTACAGAACTGTTTTTTACTCCAAGTAATTACTAAGTAGTACCGGTATTCTAGATATATTTAGTATGGCTAGTTTCAACTTCAAATCAGTAAATCAATTTCACAGGAAAATAAAACCTCGTTTGAAAGAATTAAAAGAAGAAAAAGAGTGGGTTGGAGAACTTTAATGGCGAAATCAATAATCACTTTAAACCATTTTCATTATATTCATTTTTTATCAAAATCATCAACAAATTCACCACCACAAAAAAAAAGACTTAATCATCTTCGAGAAACCATCAAAGTCTATGTTCATTCTCAAATCTTTATCCCTGTATTCTTTTAATATTTTGATTTTGAAAGAAAAATAGCAGACGGCAAACCAATAGTCGTTGAAGGAAGAAAAAAACACAAACGACAAACTGTTTTCCCTTTGTTTTCACTTTAATTTGTTTTTTTATATACTTCAAATGGCAAAAAATAAGCCGTATAGTGAAGACTTTCACTCACTCTACATCCTAAAAAAAACTGTGATTGAGTTTTGGATGAAAAAGGATTTCCCTCTATCCATAATAAGAATAAATTTAGTCAAATTTAATAAGATCTTTCATTTTGAACGAGACTCTCAAGCCCCATAATCCTTGGTATTAATACTTTTTGAGCTTACCATTTATATACGTTTTCTATTTAGTACTGGTTTCCTTATCCCTTGAGCTGCCATTTTGCTTATCAAGCCACCGCCTTTGTGTTGGATTATATATACACACCCATCATTTGCAGAATTTATCATTACATTCACTGTAAGGAAGCATAAAGCATATACAACTCCATCAATTTCTTATTAAGTTATGTCAAGGAGCAGAAAACCCCGAATCGGCTGCGGTAATAAAAGTAAACCCAGATCCACCATTGCAACAACACAGATGAAGAAGGTGTATAAGAAAAAAATAAATATCTTACTCAAGATTTTGTTTTGAAAGAAATATTAACCAAGGTTCCGGTCACTGCTCCGTTTTGGTGCGGTCTCAAAACACTGGTATAAATCGATCCATATTGATAAACGTTTAACTGATGCTCACTTTCTTCAATCGTAAAAAAAAAAACAAAATTTATCTTTAATCTTTTAAATGCTAGGGGTATGGGTGTGGTTACTGGTCCATTGGAGAGTCGTTTTCTTAAATTTTCTACTGGTGATGGCGATATTTTACCCTTTGTGCGTTTACCTGGTTCTGTAACCCTGAAACTAATGGTGAACTAGTTGGTCACTGTAATGGTTTTCCTTGCGTGTCAAATGTGACTCGTGATGGAGCTGCGTACATGATTTTGCAACCAAGCAGGGGTGATCATCTCCATATCATCCATCCATCCATCTTTGGGGAACGTATCTGTCAAGATCACATCATCTGTCACGGATTTGGTTTTGATTCCCTAGCAAAAGAGTACAAGTTGGTAAGTGTTTTCCATACCTCTCACAAGCAGTTTAACATTCATGTATTTACATTAGGAACTAAATCATGGAGAAAGGTCACTCCCACAAGCACACATGTAGCATATTATGGTCATCCTATTATTCGGATAAGAGCGTCGACAAGTATTGGCAGATCTGCCATCTTTTGTAGTAGTATTGGTAGTGAATGTTTGGTTTGGAAGATAATATCAACTATTGGGGGAGGAGAAGGAGCTAACAATAACGAAAATAATAATAGAAGTGGTGACTGACTGATCACTTGAGATTAGAAGTGGTGAACCAGGCCAGACAAGTTGAAGCCTCGTGAGTTCTCCCGATACTACCAAATGAATCGAATTGCAAGCCTTTGGGTAGTTTCAAGTAATGTGACTTACGACGGGAACCAAACACTCTAAGAATGCAACTGAATAACCAACCGAATTATGTTTCCTACATGCAGATAAAAATGATTTGAATTGGAAGGATAATGCTAAGTAGAAACTAGTACTTGGTCGGATTATTGATGATCTCGAGATCAAGTAAAGAATCCTCCTTTGAGTATTTTCTGTGAGCAGTCGAAGGCACATTAACTATTCTTCCTTGTATGCCGGTTTTCTTGGCTGTTGTTTTAAGCTTATCTATTAACAATTTCGTTAGTAAGAAATGTCCTGAAATTTACGAATTCGAAAAGGAAAAATTAGTCACCTGAAACAGAACTAGCTAGTAGAAAACTAAATTAAAACATAATTGAATTGATTTTGGTGTTTTTTTGTTCCTTGATACCTCTACTTGTGTTTCAGGAAATAAGAAATGTGGATCTGCACAATGAAGTTTGTCAGGTGTTTAATGGGTATAAACAGGTAAGCTTTGCTATCTTCTGCATTTCCCATTGTTAGTTGCACATCGCAGTGTTTGTGACTAGCTTATCCTTGCTTCGCACCAGTGATTTACTATGATTCTCATTTGAGGGGAGAAAGCTTAATAAAAATGCGGAGCATGGGATCAGTGCATGTCTGGTTTGGAACCCCAGTGAAAGATTAGTTGGCAAAGTATCTAGTTTGAGTCTCTCCATTGAAAACGGAGTGCTGTTCCCGGTAGCAGCTGTTTACTGCAGTGTGTGTGCTCTCCATCAGAGCTATGTATTTTTATGTCTTGGGGTGTTGTTTGCCTTGCATCTTTGGATGAAATAGAGGGTCCATGATTTTCTTTATGGCTAAAGCCTAGGTGTGTTGCTGGCGTTCGGCTGGTAAACAAGTAATGAATTCTCAAGTTCTCAGGCCACTGCCTAATGACAACTTCCAACCATCCGGTATTAAGGAGGAACTGCTGTCATTGATCAATCAAACAGAAAAAGTCTGAGTTTGGAGTTTGGGAAAGATGACGGCCATGATTATGGCATCCTTGACCACTCCTCTGTATTTGTTGCATAAAAGTGTTAACATTTAATTTCACATGATCCATCGTTACGGGTTCCTTTTTCAAAGTATTCTAGGGTGAGTCTTATTGCGGCTGTCATTTGAAGCACATGCTGCAGTATATACAGATGGAGCTATCTTGATACATAATTAGGTTAATCTATAAAATGTTATTGAAATATAATCTTTATTTGGTGAAATTTTTTTATATAAATCTAAAATCTCAAGAGATATTTGCAATATCGCACGAAGTCAGTTTTCCATATCTAAGTTATTTAGAATCTGTTATCACTTGTTGATGAATAACAAGCTATGGTCATTCCCTCGGATCACTTGTTGGACTGTGTAGTTCTTTCTAATTGAGATTGCTGTTATTCTTCAGCATTTCTTCCTGTCTCTTTCTTACACTTTTCTTACACCTCATTTCTGTTAACAGAATACAGGTGTTTCTGTTGTATTGGTTAAGTGTCTTTGTCTAGTGTGTAGGTGATAGCTGCTAACGGTTTCTTGGGTTACCGTCTTCTTTACTTTCTGTCTGAATTCTATATAAAAACTTTGTACTCTCTTTTGTTAACTAATGTAAAGTGCATTCCTTCTGATCTCCATTACAACTATGGTATCAGACCGAAAACCTTATATTTTCAGGTTCAATCTTCTTTCGCTGATTATCTTCATTAGAAATTCAATCTTCAGCTTTTCTTTTTAGATCAGAATGTCTCGTCTTATTGAATCTCCAAGTTCTTCAATCACTGTTGTTCCTCTTCATATTCTTGCAAATATCATTCCTATCAAACTTCAGGAAGATAATTTCTTGACATGGAAATCGTTAATTACTCCAGTTCTTCGAAAATTTCATGTTCTTGGTTATGTTGATGGATCTATTCAATGTCCTGCTCAATTTATTCCTTCTGGTACACGAGCTGCCTCAACTGTTAATTCCAACTATTCTAGTTGGCAAGATAAAGATACTTGTGTTTTTCTTCTTCCCAATGCTTCAATTTTTGCTTCTGTCATAGTTCATGTTTCTGATTGTTCCACATCAAAAGAATTATGGGATAATTTGAAGAAACGATTTGGTGTTGCATCATCTGCTCACACTATTCAACTTCGTACACAACTACATAATATGAGATTAGGATCCTCCAAAGTTTTTACTTACATTTCTGATATTGAGAAAATCTCAAATCAATAGATGCTTATGGATCTCGAATTTCTGATGATGAACTTTTTGTTACTGTTCTTGGTGGACTTGGACCAGATTATCATGTTTTTGCCACTTCTATTAGAATTCGATCTCCTCCTATTACTTTTGGTGAGCTACATAGTCTTTTATTAAGTGAAGAAATTATTCTTGTTGAACGCAATGCTTCTATTACATCAGATGCAGAAACAAAAGTTTTTCTTACATCTTCCTCGCCATGTAATTTTCATGTTTTTTGACCTAATTACAACTCTGATTTTCGTGGTCGTGGTCGTGGTTTTTTATTCAGATGAGGTTTTCATATTAATTCCAATTCATCTTTTCATCCAACCACATTTACTGATGTTTTTTCACCAAAATCTACTACTCCTACTAGTACTAGACCTATTTGTCAGATATGTTCCAAAATTGGCCATACAACTCTGGAATGTCATCAACGAATGAATTTTGCATATCAAGGTCGTGAACCACCACATAATATTTCTGCAATGCTTGCTAGTGCAAATATTCTAGGTGAAAATCCATGGTATATGGATTCTGGTGCAACAAACCATCTTACTTACAATATGGATGATTCTGGTGCTTCAATTTCCTATGATGGTTCTGCACAAGTTGCTACTGCTAATGGTGAAGGTATGGCTATTTCTCACGTTAGTGATTCTAGTTTTATTCTTCAGAACAAATCATTTTATTTGAAAAATATTCTTCATGTTCCTAAGTGTGCTCAAAACTTGATTTCTTTCCACAAATTTACTAGTGACAACAAATGCTCACTTATTTTTACTCCTTATGATTATGTTGCAAAGGATCTTCTATCTCGGAAGATATTATTCAAGGGGATTAGTAAATATGGACTATATCCTTTACAATGTCATGTTCATTCACCAACTTTACCTGCTACTTCAACTGCTTTATCATGTGTCAAGATATTTGCTTCAACTTGGCACAAGAGATTAGGGCATCCATCTTTCAGTACTATGAATAAAGTTTGTAGGAATTTGCCATTCCATGTCTCTTTACATGAGCCTCTTTTTTGCAATGACTGTAAGCTTGCTAGAAGTCATAATCAACCCTTCATGATATCTAGTTGGGTTAATTGATGTTTGGTACTCAGGTTTTGTCCAGTTTTAGTTTTTGGTCTTACATTTGTCCAATGTTAGGGTTTGGTACCTGGACTGGATGTTGACCCGAGTTGACTAGGTTAAGTCTAATTTTAATTAATTTACCATATAAATATTTAAGCATTTACTATTATACCTTTCACTTGGACTAAATTACCCTTATTGTCACACACATTTTTCACATGTTTCAAAAGTCTCTTCATCTTGGTTTCTTCCGACATTCCTTCTTCTTCTCTTCCATCTTCGGTCTGCTAGACTATGTTTCTTCCATCGAGAAAACAAGGAAGAAGTGAAGAAGGGTTTTGATGTAGAAATTAAGCGAGAGTAGAGGGGAAAGATCAAGTGGAGTGTGTAGATGATGAAGGTGATAAAGTTGTTATAATTATGGAGAATAAAATTTAGAAATTGAGTGAAAGAAGTTGGGGTTTTCTGAAATTGATTTGAAATATCGATTAATGATGGATAA
>JAJJMC010019063.1:6190889-6246788 GCA_023531435.1 Papaver californicum
GGTGTTGTTATGAAACCAGATTCCAAGTAAATTGATGTCTGATGGGTGAGTGTTTGCAGAAAAAGAAGATATGGCAATTGTTGTTGTGAAGGACGATGTTGCCATGGTGACTTATATTATGTGTATGAATGGAGTTCATTGCAGGAAAGGAGAAGGAAACTCAGAAGATGAAGATTTAGTTGGATATGGAGGCGGAAAAAGAAGGGTAGAAAAATGATGTTAATTGATCTAACATCAGGACCGTAGACTAAATGATGTTATTATAACTGTTGGATCCTAGACCCACTTCAGGGGTATACTTGTAAACTCATTATTTTATATTATTTTATTTTACAAAATTAATTAAATTATGGTCATAAACAGTCAGCTATGGTCAACGTCCAGTCTAGGTACCAAGCCCTAACATTGGACAAATGTTAGACCAAAGACTAAAGATGGTCAAAACCTAAGTACCAAACATCAATTAACCCTATCTAGTTCTGTCAGTATTGCTCCTTTGCAACTACTTCATCTAGATGTATGGGGTCCTGTACATATTGTATCTTTCTCTGGTTACAAATTCTATGTAAATATAATGGATGAGTTTCAGTAAATTCTGTTGGGTATATCCACTTGCTGCAAAATTTGATTTCAAGACTATTTTTAAGCATTTTAAGAACTTTGTTGAGAATTTCTTCTCTACTAGAATTAAAATAATAAGAAAAAATGGAGGTGGAGAATTTGTTAATAATGAACTAGGAGATTATGTTGTAGATAATATAATTATACAGGAACTCACGTGTCCAAACACTCCTGAACAAAATGGAGTTGCAGAATCTAAACATAGACATCTTATTGAAATCACAAGAGAATTTCTCATACAATTTGGTGTACCTGAAAATTTTTGGGTTGAAGCTCTCACTGCAACTAACTATGTTATAAATAGACTGCCAACAAGAACACTAAACATGGTTTCTTCTCTTGAGGTTCTATTCAAAAAGGCTCCAGATTACAACTTCCTAAGAATTTTTGGTTGTTTATACTTTTTATTGCTTATACGATACACCAAGAACAAACTTGAATCAAGGAGTAAAGCCTGTGTTTTCTTGGGATATAGTAATCATCATAAAGGATACAGGTGCCTAGATTATCTTACAGGTAAAATTTATGTTTCAAGGCATGTGGAATTCAATGAGTCAAAATTTCCATTCTTAGATAATGGTCAATCTACTTCTTGTAATTTTAAGTTGTTACACTCTGCAATATCCACTATGCCTTACTCCAACACTTCTCAAGATATTTTACTTCCTTCTCCTGCCTCTTCAAGTGGTATTTCTGCACCTTCTACTACAACTCCTGCAGTTTCATCTCCTTTAGTTTGTGACACATCTACTTTACATGTATCTGCAGAACCTGCAATTACTCATTCTATAACCACAAGATCCAAAAATGGTATTTCTAAACCTAAAGTTTATCTTGCTACAAGACATTTACTTCCTTATGCTTATATGAGTATGGTTCCCTCTAAAGTGCCAACAACTTTTGCTCAAGCTAATAAACATCCTAAATGGCAAACTGTACTTCACAATAAGAAAAAAGTTTTAGATGATGCTGGTACATGGATACTTGTTCCTCCTCATCCATCTCAAAATGTTGTGGGATGTAAGTGGGTATTTGATGCATGTCATAAGTCCAACAAATTACTCAAGATATTTCCCACTAATTAACTAGTAATATAGTGGTAGTAAGAATCGTTCCCACAGAGAACTGTGTAATTGATATGTTATTTAGATTAGCTAAACTGGAATAAATACTAAAAAGGGGGTTGGTTTGATTAAAGTAAAATAAATAGAATAATAATAAATAGAAAAAATGATTAAGAAGTCTTTTGTCGTTACCAAGCATCGACTGAATTAGCATACTTATCTATTTATTGTTAGAATCACTCGTCACCAACTGTAGAATAACAGGTACGCTTAGCTGTCCCCAAAAATCCTTATATCACCGGATAACAGGTACGCTAAGTCACCAGATTCTATCCAACTGAGTCGCATTGAGGTACGCTTACAAGGTGTAACTCGATCGAACGCTTAAGATTTGTGAATTTAGGTTTTATCCTAGCAGTTAGACTCAGTACGCTCGGTCCACTTGCTAGTGTTGTTTTCACACATGATTGCTCCACAGAATCCCTCTGCAAGGTCTTACGTTCTCTACTTGTGTAGGATGATCAACAATTACGGATCACTCAACTCTCTGCTAGTAATAGAATGATCAATAGATTAATCTAGCGAGCACTTCAAACAATCTAAGAAATCAATCATAAACCCTAAATATAGTGAAAACAAACGATGATGATAATAATTTCAAACAAACTTGTATTAACTAATAAATATTCACGTCTAGAACATTGAATTCATCCTTAATCAACAAAAGGTTTAGTTACTCATATTACAAAGAAGAATGGTTTCCCCCTAAAGGGGTAAACCCTAGGTTTAAGATGTAGAAGTTGTGATATGAAAGGTAGAGTTGTGTAGAGATCTAGATATATGATATGATAACTTAAAGATGTCTTGTATGAGACTTAGATGTCTTATTTTATATCTTTCAATGCTTGGTCCTCAAGTATTCTCTCTTTCTAGGGTTTAGAATCCCATTAGAACTAAGTTTCTTTGTTTCCTAGAGCTTGGAATTCTTCTGGGACCGTGTTTTACTCGTTTTAGAAATCCATAAATGTGCCAAGTAGTCCGCCTACGGCTAAGAATTTTTCCCACGACCTAGGCGTAACTAAATATGAGTTTTCGGGTGATTTTCAGGGTCACTTACGGCTGGGTCGTGCTAGGCACTTCCTGGCCGTAACTGAGCCCGAGTCCATAACTCCTTCATCCGACGTCCGATTGACCTCATTCTTTTTGCTTTGGCTTCGTCTCTTCGTCCTCTACAAGATAGTGTCTTCAAAATATTCATATCTCTTCATCAAAATTTACGTCTAGCTTAGGAGTGATTTCCTAACCGTAAATGTAGCTCTGACACTTCTTTTGCGAACTTTCTTCTTCTACGAATGGGTTGAGATGATTTCCCAGCCGTAAATATGACAGGATATGACTAGATTTCTATAAATTCCTAGCCATAAGTAGATCTGAAACATGGTCATTTTCTTCGATTTGTTTTACGGCTTGCTTCTGAGACCTTCCTAGTCGTAAATGCTTATGTATTTGCACTCCAAAAGTGTACTCTTTAGCTCTAACTTCTCAGTTTCACTCCAGAAAAAACCCTTTTCTCTTCTTAGATCTTTTCAACAAGATTTTCATTTGATTTTCGGATGATTCACCTAAAGAAACCATGAAATAGAAAACAAAGTAATAACAAGATAATATGCAAGATTTATAACAAATATTAGCATGGATTTGACAATAAGATCATATGAATTATGCACTTATCAGTATTCAAAATTAAGGATAATGTTGATGGTGCCATTTATAGATACAAAGAAAGACTAATTTCCAGAGGTTTTAATCAACTAGAGGGTTTAGACTACACAGATACTTTTAACCCAGTTGTCAAACCAACCACCATCAGACTGATATTATCCTTAGAAGTTAATGTTACTTGGTCTCTCAAACAAATTGATGTTAGTAATGCCTTTCTTCATGGAAATTTACATTAAGATATTTACATGACTCAGCCTCCAGGTTTTATTGATGCAGCTCATCCTGATTATGTTTGTAAGTTGCAGAAGTCTTTGTATGACTTGAATCAATTTCCAAGAGCTTGGTATGAAAGGTTAGTGGATGTTTTGGTTGCTCTTGATTTTGCACCTTCTTTAGTTGATTCTTCTTTGTTCATTCATTTTGTGGATTCTCAGCTTGCTATTATTTTTTGTCTATGTGGATGACATAACCATTACTGGTGGTTTAACTTTTTTTTGTGATCATGTTATTTCACAATTGCAAGCACAATTTCCTTTAAAGGATTTAGGTGAGTTACATTACTTTCTGGGCTTAGAGGTTAAAAGATCCAATTATGGGATTTTCTTATCTCAAACTAAATATGCATTGGAACTTCTTGAGAAAACTAATTTAGTTGGTCTCAAACCTTGCTCAACACCTTGTCCTGATTCATTCAAACTCACTCAAGATGAAGGTGATCTTTTATCAAATCCTATAGAGTACAGGTCTCTGGTTGGTGCTCTTTAATATTTGACTGGACTAGACCAGAAATTTGTTTTGCAGTCAATCAAGTTTGTCAATTCATGCATTCACCAACTACTTCTCATCTTCAAGCTGCTAAGAGAATTTTGGGGTATATCAAAGGCACTCTGGGGCATGGCATTTTATTTTCTTCAAGCTACAAATCATTACAAGGTTATACATATGCAAATTGGGCTGGAGATCCTTTTAGCAGAAGATTTATTAGTGGTTACTGTGTATTTTTTGGAGGTAATCCTATCTCCTGGTCTTCTAAGAAGCAGGCAACTGTTGCCAGATCAAGTATGAAGCTAAGTACAGATCATTAGCTTTTGCTGCAGCTGAGATAGTTTGGTTATGCCAGCTTGGATTTACATATTTTTGTTTTTGATCCTCCTCTTCTTTTGTGTGACAAAAAACACTCTATTGCCTTGGGTTCAACCCTGTTTTTCACAGCAGAATGAAACACTTGGCCAAGATTTCCATTTTGTAAGGGTATTAGTTCACAACAAGTCATTGCAGGTTCACTACATCTCTACAGATGCTCAGGCGGCTGACATTTTCACTAAGGGTCTGTCTGCACCAAGATTTGAATTTTTTAAGCCAAGCTCAAGGTTCTGAATCCCCTTCTTTTTGAGGGAGGGTAATTGAGATTGTTGTTATTCTTTAGCATTTTTTATGTCTCTTTCTTACTCTTTTCTTACACCTCATTTCTATTAATCAAATACAAGTGTTTCTGTTATAGTGGTTAGGTGTCTTTGTCTAGTGTGTACGTGACATCTGCTAACGGTTTCTCGGGTTGCCGTTTCTTTACTTTCTGTCTGAGTTCTATATAAAAACTGCGTACTCTTTTTTATTAAGTAATGTGAAATAAATTGAGTGTGTACTCCAGTTAACCCGGGGTGCACATGTCTCCCCTTTATATAGGCTATAGTCTTAGTTTAACTTAGCTTAGGTTAGCTAGTTTAATTATGTATTTTTTGATACTAAAAGTGAATATTCATCTTGGAAATCGTATAAGTTGGAGAACCAAAAAATTCGGCACAAAATCCGAGTTCTCATCGGTATTATTTATTCCTCATCTTTTTTCTCTTTACACTTTCCTTATTTTGTTTCTCCTTCTAGATGAGTAATGAAGAAAAAATCTCGGCTGCCAAAGTTATATGTTACTGCCCTAGTTCAAAGTACAATACCGGTAATGATTTAATCAAACATTGTCTTCATTATCTATTTTCATTACTCACAACTGAAAGAATAAAAAAGTTCGGCCTAAACATTATAAAGACATCAGAATTTTTTTTGGAATCTTACGTGATGTTGATGAACTCTCCAAACCATGCATGTAATTTTTCATCGACAATGACCAAATCGAAAAGAATTGTTGATCAGTAAAATAATGATCTGAATTCGAACGAATATTTCCTCCTCTCGTCAATCATCATTTGGATAGTTAAATCAACTATATACTTAATTATATGGATATCTCGCCCATCATAAGTTGTTGTAAGCAAAGATCTTATGGAATCATTTTTTGCTTCTATTTTATTATTTTACTATAAGCCTTTCTGATTTATTATTTGTATTCAAAGTTGAAGGTTCCATCGGAAGATAAGAAATGGAGATAAAGAAGTTGTGAATTGGAAGTAGAAAAAAGGTAAGAGGTGCGTATTAGATAGTTCGGTTTTGTGGTCTGTTTCTCCAATTCCCCATGTAAACTTCTCTGTTTTAAATACAAAAATTATGATTAAACTAAATAACCTGGGTTAAGAGTAAGCCTATGAAAGGGGAGGAATGTGCACCGCGAGTTAATAGGGGTGCACATAGTGGCACTCAAATAGATTCCTTCTGATCTCTATTACAACTACTTTCAACGGATCATCTATCATAGCCATTTATTCCTGTAAAAACGAAAAGCAGGTGTTCCAAATTGATGTTCTACTACTAGGCTGTCATATTTGTGTTAGAAGCACTAGCCATTCTTGATAGACTAGAGCAGGCGATTCCTCTACCCATTATCATGGTCGATTATCACAAGAATAATGCTGCCCAAGTCAGTTCACTGTTCTAAGCACAAGTCAGTTCACGGTTCTACTAAACTTACAAGAATAAAGCTGCCCACTATCACGGTCAATCCCTCTACCCAAGCTATACTCACGATTTGACGATTTGCAATTAAAACAGAGAGTTTAGATTAATTTTTTTGATCAAGAAAAGTTTAGTTTTAATTCATCGCTAAGAGCAACTACAGTGGGCAGACCATTCCCAAAGACCAAAGACTAAAATTTTTATTCTTTAGTCCGCCTCAAACGCAACGGGTGAACGAGTAAATTTAATCGGACGTTTGTGTAAGGTAGCGCCTGTAGTTAGGCGGTTAGTAGTTGAACGCATAACTTGTCTAGGAGTTGTTAGTAAACATATTTTGAAGAAGATTATGCTTATACGATTGATTGAATTCAAGTTCACTAGTGGAGAAATATTCTTAATCATTCTCATCCTCGTATTTTAATTCTTTCATTTGTATTAATAGGTTTTGCATTACTTTTATTTTTAGATATTTGAATTGATAACTTTAACTCAACTCTTCCTTATAGACGAACTTTCCTATCCTTGTACTACTTATTAATGTAAATAGAAGCAAGGAATCAATTTTTTTACGAGTTCGACACCTCGTACAGTGAAGAAGAAAAATAAGAACAACAACAACAACAACAAGGAGATAAAGTTAAAGATGCAACGACACAAAGGAAAAAAAAATTAGGATACTTTTCCAAAGCCTCAATTGATGTTACAATGCGACCCCGATGATTCTATTCATGGGTTACCGGGTGATGGAGGAAAGTTTCTATTGGGGTACAAACACAGTTGGAATGCTACCAATAGTGCCCCAAAATTCACCTACTTATTAATCTAAGAGCTTAAGCTATATTCTAAGACATTACGGATCTAAAACATCTTCTGAAGCATTTACTTAAAATATATAAATAAGATTAACTCAAATATAAACCCACTCTGAGAATATACATATAAAAATACCTGTCAAATGATATATATATATATATATATATATATATATATAATAAGTTGATTTGCAAATCAAACATATACATAAAATAATATAACGGTAGTTAACCAACCAATGAACTCATCTCCCCGAAGCTTTATATCTTGCACGATCATCACCACGAGCACTACTTATATGACTCTGAAACTGAAAGTGGGCATAAAGTGTGCACATCATCCTCAAAGGGGTGCCCAGTAGAAATAATAACTAACTTTCTAATAATCACTAGCATGATTTGAAAACAATGCAGGTTTTTATTGAAAACCGATAAAACACGAAAAAACAATTAAATCATATCAGATGATATAGATTTGTACAAAAATATAAATGGTACCAACCATTCGTCACACAATCAGAACAATAGTATACTTGAATGACATAATCCTTTGGAGTAGTAAGGTTGACTCTTACGGATTCTTCAATGATCATTAAAGCGCCATTCTCGTAGTCAGATTTAGATTTGTGCCCTTACTAGTGCCTTAATCATACACACACTCTATATATCAAGTATTCAAAGAAACTAATAGTGATAACCTTATATTTGACAAAATAATCTATCATAGAGAGCACATACAAACCATGTGTAATCCATCGATCACATATAAGACTCTCATCATTCTCCTCTTTAAACACAAAAACATAATATAATAGTTTTTTCAAAGTAATTTAAAGAAAAGTAAACATCCATGTATGAGACATGAGCTACCCGACATAAACAATAATAACATTGGCGACGCAATTCCACGTCCCTATTTATAATATTGGTTGCAATTTCGCCCCTATAGGTACATAAATCTAGTGTATACCTTTCGGACCCACATCTCATACCAATCAACAGGAAGCTTCTTTCCTTTCATTCAAGCAATAAATAAAGCTATAACCATTTTCCAGTCAATGAAAAGAAATATCTTTTGAAAATAAGTAAATACTCCCAAAACACAGATATTAGTTATTTCTGAAGATCCAATCTCTTCCCAAAATGTAAAAGAAAACTAGTTTGTATTACATATATATATGTATCATGCTTACACATATCATATAGTAACAAAGATATGCATGCAGTTTACAATACATATATTTATAAAATAAATAATAAATACAAGAAAGTTCGTTATAGATTCCCAACCTCAGTTGATGACAACCACTCATACTTCAAGAATTCATATCTACAAATCTAATAATATTGTCCTCCATCATCTTGAACGTATAGTTACCATCTGGATCAACATGACAATAATTACTAAATATTGACAATAATTACTAAATATTTTTTCAGGATTTAGTCGATATTCATTGTCATATCTTTAGATCCTCTATAGTATTCTATTATCTCTTTCTCCATCTAATTCCCAATAATAGTTCTATGTCTATCAATCATTAGAGAATTTGGAAACTGTACGGAAATTGGCCAGAAAAACGGGCGGGAATTGTTTTAAATTAATTGATCTATTAAAAGTCAACTAACAGTCAACCGTTAAAGATGACGGTCAACTAAGTCACTGGGAAAGTCAATTAGCGGTCAAAGTTCAAAGTTAGTCAAACTTAGTCAAAGTACAATCAACTTAAATCAAATTCCAAAGCTCAAGTCCAACTCCAGGCCCAATGGGTCAAGTACAATAATTAAATGGGTTTAGTCCAGGATCTAACTCAGTGAGTCAACTCAGTGAGCCAACTCAGTGATTCAATCCTTTTTAACTGAGTTACAATAGTCAGTTCGAGTTAATTGAGTCAGTTCAGTAAGATAGGTTTGACTTGTCTGACTCAGCCAGAAACCGGTCCCAGGCCAAATTCAGGCCATTGTCATTCTCAAACTTTGCTTGTAATTTCATTCCAATAACAATCACTTCAACTTCTTCATATCAACAACACTTATTTCAATTTCAACAACTCTACAATTCCAATTTCATTTATAATCACAACTATATTCTAAACTTCCCTGCAATCCCATTTCTTTTCTTTGATTCAGCTACAAAGTACTTCTATCATAACTATCATAGTAATTCACTTAATTCCACAGCTAACAAACATAATAACATTGAAACATAAAACAGATTTCAATTAGATAAAAATATTACCTTGAATCAGATTCCTAAATCAAATTAGATGATTCGTATTCATGTTTTGTCTACATATCAACCAATTCAACGTCAATAACAACTCCATCATCTTCTTATTAATAAAATCAAACTCTAATTTCAGAATCATCCCTTCAAACTCTAACCCTAATTGATTAATTTCAATTTTGAAATCCTAACTCTTCAATTTGAGTAATTCTTCAATCTCACACTCTAGTTCATGTAAACCCCACCTCTAATCCAACACTTAGAACATCAATTTCATTTTATCCTAATTTCAGATTAACTTTGGGGAAGAACAGAAACCCTAATTCTTAAATCCATTATTAAAAAATGACTTAAATGTAACCACAACCCTTTCGTTCTTCATCCATCAACATCTAGTTAAATACTTAAATCTATCAATTCCATAACATCTTAAAAATCATTCTGAAACCCTAATTTGATTTCTCTCTGATTTACTACTTCAATCCTTAATTGTTTTCCTTCAAATTTACAACAACCTAACCTTCTTCATCATTCATACATCTTCCCTAATTGGTTCACCTCAATCAATTCTAAATCTCATCTCATAATTCATTCTCAGAAGAACAAGAAAAGAGGAGAAGAAAACGAAGAAGAAAAGAGAAAGTAACTTCTTTTCTCGATTTGGTTTAATATAAACCAAATGAAAATTACTAAGGCACCGATCCATTTGGATATGGGTTGCGAACCTAATTTGTTTATAATTTTAGTAATTGGGTTGCCCTGAGAGAAGTTTTGGCCTCTTTAAATTTAATTTATGAAATGACCAGTTTACCCTTCAAATACAATTTAGATGATTTCTTTTTCATCCGGTGTCCGAATAACGCGTTCAAGTATTCTATTTCGTATAACTTTTCGAGATCTATCCAGTGATACTATTTGTTTGACAAAATTATTATTTTATTATTTTTCTAAAATTATATGTTCGAACTTAATTAACTAAGTCATTACGAGACGTAATTATCATTTGGCCAGTCTAATGACGTTGACCTTCTTTCGGGTCCTTACACTACCGTATGTGGAAACATATGAAGCATCCCAAACTTATATTATATCGTCTACTTTTATTCAAGTTATCATGTACTTTATAATTTACCATGATATGTTATTTAGGATTACACCGATGTTGTGCGTCTTCTAAAACACCAATCATCAGTGAGCAAAATGATTTTATGTCCACTTTATGAATAAGCACCCTAAGTCGTCCAGCCCATCGATGATCCAAGGTTTTTGACTGCAGTAAATAACTCGGTGGTTGGATATGACAAACCCCTTATTTCTGCCTTTTGCGGGAGATGTTACCGGAAACAGATATTATGCATCTTCCGTTTGGGGAAATGACAACAACTCCAAATGATGTGAAGTTGATCACAGGTCTTAGCGTAGGTGTTAAAGCCGTGAAGGGGGGCCACTTCGTGAATGCGCTTAGTTGAAAGGACATCTACGAGTTCATTTCGAGGGTGTTTGGTTGGGATGAGAAGAAGACCAAGAAGAAAATGCTAGTAATTGATCAAAAGCAGAGAGTATTCAATTTCAAGAGCTTGAGGGAACAATTCTAAACAGATGAGCTTCGTAAAAAAGGTGAACGGACTCAGGAGCGTATCAATGACAGAGGACTGCGTATCAATGCAAATGAGTATACAGTGAATGTAAAACAGATAAAGTCTGGATGCTAGACCATTGTAAAAAAAAAAAAAATTGTATGTGAATTTGATGCTTATGAAAAAATAACCCAAATTTCAAGAACCTTTAATTGGGAATATCCCTACAAAAAATGATATTGAATCTTCGGTTTTGATTTTGATTTGAGAAGAATAATATTGAAGCTTCGGTTCGGTTTTGATTTTCGATATGGTTTCAATGCCCTAGATTTCAGTTTCAGTAACGCCCTAGATTTCGGTTTTAGGTTGTTTTTGATTTTACACGTTTGATTTCGATGGATAGGTAAGTAACAAGGAGGTAGTCAAAAGGAAATTTGAAGGATTTCTATAGAGTTCTCAAATCTATTGTTAGTCAATAGAGATTCTAAGAGAGTATCCTAATCTCCCTTATTAGTGGATAAATACTTTTTTTAAGTCTTTTCAATTCTCTAAAACTCTATGTTATTGGATTGTGATTTTTTAAGTTTCACTCAAACATCCTTGTTATTAGATTTATATTTTGTAGATTTTAGAGAATCTGGGGAACTTTTATTAGAAAATAGGCATGATAAAAATCTCTCATAAATAAGTGAGATTTTTGGAGACTTTGAAATTGAACCTTCAATTGGGGAATACCCCTACATATTTAGGGATACCTAATTAAAAAAAAAATATAAACATTTTGAAGTAAAATCAATAACCCCTTATCCATATATTTTTTATAATGGCTAAACTATCCTTATATTTTTAATTTATTTTAATTTTAAGTTTGTTATCTTTAATTAATTTATTTTTTATTTATTCATTTTTATTTTTCAAATAATTTTATTAATTTTATTTTTATTTATTTTTATTTCTAAACTTTATTATTTTTTTCTAAGAAACTCAAAGTCGGCATGGTAAAATGAAGAATAACATGTCGATTCTAGACATTCGACATTGAAATGGATGAACACCATGACAATTATTTTTGACTACCTTTTTCAGTCGGCATGATTGGAAATTTTCGACAATGCCGACTGTTGTAGTTTTTATTCCAGGAACTAAGATTTATGAATCAATATTGTTTATGATGAATACCGTACCGACTGTCAAAAAAAGTCGACATGGTGTTCATCTGTTTTAATACCGATTTTCTATAAGTGAGATGGTATTTTTAACATGCCGACTCTGATTTTTTATAGAAAAAAAAAGTTTAAGAAAAAAAAAATAAAAATAAAAATAATTTTTTTAAAAAATAAGTGGAATATGAAAGGGATAACTTAGTCATTTATAGTTTAAGGACACCCCTTATCAGTTTTTCTAGGTTGATATAATCCTAAGTACCCCAAATTTGTAGGGATATTCCCCAATTAAAGGTTCTTGAAATTTGGGTTATTTTTTCATAAGCATCAAATTCACATACAATTTTTTATTATTTTTTTACAATGGTCTAGCATCCAGACTCTATCTGTTTTACATTCACTGTATACTCATTTGCATTGCATGATAGTACTCTGTCATTGTCAAGAAAAGAAAATATTAATAGAAAAATAAACGAAGAAAAATAAGAAAAGAAAACAAGATGGTGTGATACATATACTAATTTTTTGTGACAATCGACACGTATTTTGCGATATATTTATTGTACTTTTGTTAACATTATAACTTGCATAATAATTTTTTTTGTAGATATTATTAGTATGTTTAGTAAACAGTATAGTTTTGTATGAACTTTCATGCAAAGTCTTATATGCAGCTTTTAGTGAACAGGCAATGTGGTATATGTACGCCAAAGATGTAGTCTTTCTTTTGATTATCAAACTGCTGTGTTAGGTATATTATACTTCAACTGGAAACACTAGTAATAGCTCACGTAATGAAGAATTATACAGCTGGCCAAGCCAGATTTTGTTGGTTTGTACAGAGCAGCTATAAATATTTGAGGTGTACACATTATACATGACAACAAAGTGTTCCCGCAGCATTAGGCATATGCACACCATCCACGTCTAGTGGGTTGGATGGTTGGACAGAAAGTTGGTAGCTTTAATCTTCGATGGTGAACACACAAAATTGTCGTACTTTATTATGCAGATGCTTTAGCTGCGCCTATTTTTAAAGCAATTTAGATGCCTACATTGGGTAGCATAAGACAACCTTTTTCATCCAAAATATCTGTTGGAATTGGATAAGTCAGAGTCCCTTCTTAGTCATGCAGGTGTTTCTAGGAATTCTTGCTATTGCTGCTTCTATTTTATATTTCTACTGCATATTTTTTATTTTATCTATTATTTTAAACACTGTATAACCAATTTGCCTAATCAGCACTTATGTTATGAATATATGTGTGGTTTTTAATCTTTTAATAATGCTTTGCTTGTACTTCCTTTTATTTTATGGATGTGCAGATAAAGAGGGAGATAAAAATACTGCAAAACCTATGTGGAGGTCCAAACATTGTGAAGTTGCTAGATATCGTTAGAGATCAGCAATCGAAAACTCCAAGTCTTGTGTTCGAATATGTGAATAACACTGATTTTAAAGTTCTTTATCCAAAATTGACGGACTTTGATACCAGATATTATATCCATGAATTGTTGAAGGCAAGTTTTTGAAATCTCACGCTAATAATTCTCCTTGAAAAGATAATGATGTTGTATCTTGTTCATACGGTTAAATGTTGCCAAGTCACATTTTGATGTTTTTTGTACTAATTATGCTTTCACTTTCAAGTAGCGGGCGGCTTCTTAAATTTATCTTGTTAAAGCTCGAACAAAAAACATTTGCTTATCTTGGTCCTCATATTGTATGCAGGCATTAGAGTTTTGTCACTCACAAGGTATAATGCACCGAGATGTGAAGCCTCACAATGTGATGATTGACCATGAGCAGCGTAAGCTTCGACTGATAGACTGGGGGCTCGCAGAGTTCTATCATCCAGGAAAAGAATATAACGTTCGTGTTGCTTCTAGGTATGCTTGATTTTTGCATTTGGTCTTTACGAACTGTTCACTGCTCTTTCTTTGACATGTAGTCAAATTTTCTCTCTCTGGGAAACATATAATTCACATGACCTACTCGGCTTGGTTGCATGTCACACCTGTCTTCTGGTGGAGTATAGAGATTTCTGCATGAATTTTGGCATCATTACTGAAGCTTACCTAATTTTCTCCAATAATATCAATGACTATCTCATTTGAAACTATTGTTGATTCTCTTGGTTTCCATCTTGACATGCTGCTATTTGCAGTGATTTATTTCTCTGACTTGTGCTCTTTTGGAAGATACTTTAAAGGCCCAGAACTTCTCGTGGATTTGCAAGATTATGATTACTCTTTAGACTTGTGGAGCCTTGGTTGTATGTTTGCTGGGATGGTGAGTACTCCTAACTTATTTGTGGACGTCTGTATACATACTCTGGCTCAGTATTAAATGTCGACCTTGTTCCTCTTATCTTTCATTTTAAGGAGTTCCTAGGCCCTCTAGTCAGTGTATGCCACCTCGCTGATAGTCATCTCCTGGGGCCTGCTGGTCTACTATCAACAATTGTTTACCACCCCAGGATGGAGTTTTTTTTTATCTTTTATATATATATAATATTTGGATATAAAATTTTAAGATCTTTTGGCAAATGCCCACATAATAGCAGTATTCAGCTTTTTTCATTTTTGCACCCATAGATAAGTAGACATAAGCTGGTGAGGGGGTACGTCATTCTATTCGGTGTTAAGTTATGTGACATTTTATTATTACTCAATGAAATTGGCTACTGTTCTGTGCAGATATTTCGTAAGGAACCATTTTTCTATGGGCATGATAACTATGACCAACTTGTCAAGGTTGCCAAGGTATGTGGTAACTTCAGAAGCTTACATGGTATTCAGAGTACTTTTTTTTTGATAGTTCATGCATAGGTTAGCTCCTTTACTACATATGTAGTTTGGTCACTTACACATCAAATATGTACATTCTTAAGTAGATATCAATTCAAGTCCTCAGGTATGGGCACTTCTCTACATCTGGGCACTAGTGAGAACTGAGAAGCGAGACTTATTTTTTAGTTCTTCCACGGCTTTGGCTTTTAGGTGCCAACCATTCACTTCGTTGTGAATTGTTTATATGCAAAAGTTAAATTTCTTAGAATTATCCCCAATGTTTAAAATTGAGGAATTGCTCACATCACCTGGATTCTTTAGATTTTTGAAGCGTACAAGTCCTGGCCAATCCTTTCCATGTAAGTTACTTCTTAAGGAGAGATTGGAGGATCCATGGGCTTTACAATGGTAGTATTTAGGCAGGTGTATAGTGATTGTTGGGTTTGTTTTTAGTTTGAGCATGGAAGGGCAGCGTGTCTTTGATGAAATCCAACACCGTGGATTTTGATGTTTAATCCAACACCCAAACCCATTTAGACTGAACACTTCTTTTTAAAAATATCACTGAAAAGATTTCATTAAATAAACTATACATTATAAAATTACTGTAGCCAAGGAGAAGAAAATTGGCTCACTCTTGCAAAAACTTGTGGAGCTACTCTTCATTTAATTGTTGGTTAAGCTGTAGGTTTGCATAGGCTTTCAGACGAAATACAGAACCTTAGAGATTATCCTCTTTTTTAAATTGTAAAAACTTGGACAAACATCAGATACGTTAAACTAGTGGGTAAAGCTTCATCCAGGGATTTAACCTTTAATTAAAGAAAGTGGTGTGCACCAAAAAGTTTATTTCGGTATATATATGATGGCTTAACTGCATGTTGACAGAGCTCATGTTGTGTTCCCTTAGGTGCTTGGTACAGATGACTTAAATGCATATCTAAGCAAATACCGCCTGCAGTTGGACCCACACCTGGATGCTATGGTTGGGAGGTTGTTAATTTACTTCTTTTCTCTCGCAATGTTATGTAATAGCATGTCAGTAAGGAGTATTTCTTAGAAAATCATCTCTTTCTTTTCAGGCATAGTAGGAAGCCGTGGACGAAGTTTGTGAATGCTGATAACCAGCATTTAGCAGTTCCAGAGGTAGTGTCTTTATGATCTAAATACTAGCTCGAGAACTACTTGGTTTCCTTTGCTAAATCTGCCTATTTCTTTCATTTCTTTTGCAGGCTATAGATTTTCTGGACAAGTTGCTGCGATACGATCACCAGGAAAGACCCACCGCAAAAGAAGCAATGGTAATAACTTTACTCAGTACGGATCTTTAATCCCTGAAATCATTTAAGCTGTATTTGGACCTCGCTAATGCATTAGTCGACTATTGGGGTCTATGGTTACCTGGTGACAAACATAACTAGAGCCGATCTGGTGTCCACTACAGTTCCATTCCAAGTAATATTATATCATGCAAAACTGAACTCCTAACAGAGCCTGAGCCCTGACCCGCAACCTGACTTATCTTGTAAGGTCAGATTCCTGTTAACGTGACAAGTGAACTAAACCTACATTAGGACACCTCTTCCAGCCGCTAGTTCAGGGATAGGTGCTGTAGTTAGCCAGTGTTTTCCAACACATTGAAAATATAGCAGCCATGTAGGTTGACGAGTTGTCAGACATTTAAACAACTATTCAATTTTCAGCTTGTGTGATGTATTGGCAATGATTATTTTACGTGCAGGCCCATCCTTATTTCAATCCTGTGACAAGTTCGGGAGGCAGTAGAACGTCTTCCTAATAGCTTCACCCTCCACACCATACTTATCTAATTCTTTCTTGGTATTCCTAGTTAACTCTCTGAATATGGGTTCTCTTTTTCGAGCAAGAATCCGTCAACTGTATGTGTTTTTTTTTTTTTGATAATTTTTTTTTGCCTTTTTCTTTCCTTCTATTGATCTCATAAAACCATCAATTATGCTGTTTGATAGTTGGGTTCCATAAATATTCATTTTTAGGCTGAGTTAGTTTCAAAACTGTAAAGACTCAGGGAGTTTGTAATTGTATTTGATGCAAAGCGTCAGTTGCTATTGGGCATTTTGGTTCAAAAATGTTTAACCAGTGCAGAGTTTACTGAGTTTCATGTATGATGTATACCAATGTTATTTTCTGTACCTCAAAGGCCCAAATGGTGATTATAACCATTATATTGATTTTCGGACACCAGATTTTGCTGAGAAAATATCTTAGCATTTTAAGCGGATTTATCAAGAAACTTGATTTTTATTAGGCAGACAAAGTCATAAATCTATCTAGGGTTGTTTATAAGGGGTGTCTAATGGGTTGTTGAATTACTAAGATATCCTTGAATAGTTGAAATTATATAAATGCCCTCTATTAATAATTAAACCTAAACAAATCAGGTACAAAATTAAATCTTAATCGAAACCAACCCAAAATCAGTTTCAAATATTTTCATGAATTCTTCTTCTCTTTTTTCATAGGCAAAAAAACGTCGATTTTAATTTTTCATCGCCGTCAATTAATCGTCGATTATACATAATTACAAAATGACTCGTATGAAGACTCGTTGTGGCCGCAAGGGCTCTGGTTCGCGGATTGTAGAAGAAGTTTAAGGGACTAGTCCGCGGATTGTAGAAGAAGAAGAAGTTGAACCACAAATTCAATTAAGTGAAGTAGGAGAAGGAGGAGAGGGAAAACCAAATCTCAACATGTATTTTTAAAGGTATTTCCCATAAATTCATATTTTATTTCGTTGCATTTGATTAAAAAATAGAGTTTAAATCGAAAAACAATAAGGGTTTTGGGCCGTTACAGTCTGAAGTTCGGCTGAGAATTGAAACGAATTATCATCCGAACTTTTCATAGTTCTTCTTCCCGAAGGTGCAGTTTGGTTGATAATTATTTTACAATTATCAACCGAACTTTCGTCTATTCATTTCAAAAAATCACAAGTAATAATTTTGACTGATAATTATTTTCTCAAATCAGTTGAATTTTTGTTTGTTGGTAGTATTAAGCTTAGTTAGTAAAGTTCGACTGAAAATTCAAAAGCTCGGGACAACCAAACTTTTTGAGTTTTGTAACATTAGCCGAACTTCCCCAAGTTGAAAGGTTCGGCTAATATTAGGTTAGAACTTCTTAAGTAACACTTAATAAATGAAGTTCAGCTGATATTCAGAAAAATCGGGACAGGCGAACCTTATAATTTTGCTATAATTTTGAGTCGAAGTTATATTTTTAAGGATAATATTTTATGATTTCTAGCTAAATATTTGTTGTTTGAAGTATTAATTAGTTTTTCTACTTTGTATGTGTTAGGAACATGGATAAAAGTAAAAGAAGGAACGTGAAGATAACACCTTCTACTTCTAAAACTCTCGATCCCCAAGGAGGCCACACCAAAAAATTAGGAGCAAGTAAGAGGAAAACTACCACAGGCGGCGATTCACGTGCAATTGTGATTCGTGAACCACCACCGGAGATAGAAATAGAAGAAGAAGAGTTGGAAGACACGGAAGACGAAGAATGCCTAGGACAAAGAGGATTAGGAGAAAGAGGAGGAGGAGCAGGAGATGGTGATAGTGATGATGTAAATGAAGATAATGATAAAGAAGAAGAAGAAGAAGAACCACAAAATCAAAAGCAACAACAACAAGTGAACAAGAAGAAGCTTGCTACACCATGGAATATGGGGCGTCACATTCCGAGTGATGACAATCTAATAAGTGGTCAACGGGTTGGCCTACCCCATCGTATTCCAAAAGATGGAAAGAATGTCTTTATTGGTTATAAAGAGTCTTGGGCAAAGAGAATCTACGAGACTCCTGATCACAAGGATGCCACCAGAGTATTGAGAAGCTAGAAGGCTGCACATTCGGATTTGATGAGATAGGTTGACGAGGTGGTGGCTATAGTACAAGCATCTGCTTTATGGTAGGTTATTCACCACGCACATAATGAATGTGATTCACTGATAGTGTTTGCGTTTTGTGAAAGATTTTCCAGAGACCTACACATTTCATCTCCCTTTCGACGAGACAATAATCACTCCTTATGATGTGAAAAAGATTACTAACCTTCTAGTTTTTAGGAAAAGCGTCGATGTCGATATTTATGAAATGAATTGGGAAGAGCTCTATGTACTGGATCAAGAAACTCTTGGTTAAAGTCAATCTAAGACGGAATTGGAGTTATCCCGCGCGTGTAAGGAGGTGGATAGTGTGGAACATCATGAATTTGGTAAAAAACCAAAGAAGTTTAAGAAGATCAAGTTAACCAATTTGAAAAGTTCTTTTGAGAAGACAAATGCGAAAGTTGCAGAAGAATACTTGGTGATATCTCTTATTCCTTCATTTTACAAACACATACTTCATCCGGTTGAGTGATCCAGTCTTCCATAAGGTTGTGTTCGAATGCTGCTTTGATTCTTATGACATCAATTTTGAAATAGTCATCCATTTCATGAAACACCATGACAAACGTGTCAACACAACCAAAAAGATTCTTCTTCAATTGATGATGAGACGACTCTACCATACTTATAGCTTGGTTGTCGAAGTGTTTATGTTGATTTTTATAAGCATACACAAATCATTCCTTGTGAGATTCCAACAGTTTTTTATGCAAATAGACAATGACACTTGGGTATTTGATGCCCTAAAAGAATTTTCATTCGTTGGAAAAACAAGCCCACAACCTTTCATTCGCTTCATATTCTTTCTTGAATTCCTCCATTTTATTTTCTTTTTCTTTGTTCCATACATGAAACGTACAAAGAAAGTTTTGGGTGTCTAGAAATAACTTCCTAGTAGCATACATTAATGCTTGCTCTTGGTCGGTTACGATTACCTTGGAAAGAGCATCCTCCTGAAAGGTTAACTTATATTTTTTTAACCCCCAAATGTAACTTTCTCTCTTCTCGTCTTTCAAAAAGCAATAGGCCACGGTGATTGGTGCCTTGGTCGACGTATGTCATACTATTTCCATCAACGGCATCTCATATTTGTTGGTTTTATAGGTGCAATCTATTATAAGAACGTGTTAAAAGCATATATCCAATTGGACGCATTCTGGGTGGGGAGTGAAAATGCGTGTCACTTTTCCGAACTCATCCAATTTCTTTTGAACCGTGTAGTTGTTCTTTTGAACCACATCATTTTTTGCATCTCCAACCTACCTAGCGAATCATTTTTTCTCAAAACGTTTCTCGCGATTTAGATAGTTCATATAATGGACTTGTTATTCTTATTATCCGCCTTCAATTTTCTAAGGATCTTAATTGGTATCATATGTGCTCGCGACATTTTATCTACTTTCACGTATTATTTCAGTTTTAGCCTTGCGAATTTGGCATGCCCGTGAAGATCTTGTGGATGTGGGTGGTTATGACGACAATCCATGTTTTTTTATATTCCAATATTGTTCACGTTTGTTGAAGTTGAAAACAATCTTGAAGGGGCCATTTTTTTTCTTTGTTTTACTTTTATTCTTTCTCCGGTTATATCTTATACACAAAACCCTTGTTAACCTTACCTATGCGTAGCCCACTTCTCTCATAAATCATTTCAAACCGTCCAAATCGGCTTTGTTGTCCGCAAACTAGCACGTAATTTATTTTGATTTTATGTTCCTCATCCCAAGCTTTTGCTTCCAGTTTAGTTTTCCATGTCTACATGGATGGAAGATCAAGTATAAAGTTAGTAAAGGTTTCACTTAAACTTACAAAATAAAGTCAAACATCAATTAGTTACCTACCAAGTCATTTTGAAAGTGATCTTTATTAACTTCGTGAATAGTGTAGTTTTCCGGAGGTTTATCGTCCATTGGTACAGGTTCAAAATAACGATCTATAAGAATATCACAAGGTTAGATGCCCACAAAGATAAATTCCTTATGGGTTCGGCTGATTCCATATTCAAATTTCAAGCTTAACCTTAAAATTCTAGAAGTTCGATTGATTCAATATTTAAATAATCAGACAAACCTTGAACATGTTTTTTTCTTCGGAAATCTAACCATCAGGTTCGGCTGATCCGATATTCAAATTATCAGCCGAAACTTGAACATGTTTTTTTTTTTCATAAATCAAAATACCAGGTTCGTCTTGTATGATAGTTAGTCGAATAATTAACTGGAGGGCATAAATAACAATGTTCGAAATGTTCGGCTGATTTAATGGCACCAAATATTAGCCGAACTTGTAACTAGTTCTTGGCGTGAAAATTACAAACTACAAATTTCGACTGATATTGGGTACATATCGAATTAGCCGAACTGTTCTTCTGAAGGTGGTTCGGCTAACAATATATGGGCCGAAATATAACTGGGGCACCGACCTTTTTGAAAAAATTCAATGTTTTGATGAATTCAACCTACAAAAATGACACTAAACCCCATATACAAGTATACCTGAGTGTTATTAGCATAGGGATCCTCATCCATGTATTTATCTTCGAGATTTGGCTCATAAAATTCATTATGTTGAGTTTGAGTTTGGGAAAATCATTTTCATAATCCAAATATTCAGCCATATCAGGATCTCCGTTGTAGTTGATGTATACTTTATGAGCTTTACAAGATGAAGATTCGACTTCCTCATTTGCACATACATTTTGATTAAAAAAAAACTAATTTTTTCTTCACTTCTTCTTCTACTTCTCTTAAAAAAAAGGGTTTTTCCCCGAAAACTTTCAAATCCCTTTAATCATTATTATTAACAACCAATGATTAACTTTAACACTAATCATTATTATTAACAATAATTATTAACTTTAAAACTAATTATTACTCCCCCTGTTCTAAATTACTGGTCCTTTATTCTATTTTCATCTGTCCTAAAAAACTTTGCAGCTTTTGTTTATAGTGGTATCTTTTCATTAAACTCTCAAATATACCCTTGATTTTTTTTATAATTATCAAATCAAAAGATATATAAATAAATCTAAAAATTAAATAATATCTCCAGAAATAGGAAACAAATCTAATTAATATCTTTCTTATTTATCTTCATTTCCTTTTTAAAAAAATTATTATTATTTTTATAGTAATAATTTAGCATTTAATATGGATAGTTTTGTAAATTTAACCGGTCTTCTTAATATGTTGACTTTTCAAATCGGACTTGTAATTTAGGACGAAGGTAGTATTTAATAACTACTAATTATTAACATCAACACTAATAACATAAGGGTAATTTGGACATTATAAAAAATCGGTGAACAATGGGTTTATGTTTTTTTGGGCAAATTTAGAAAATGCCCACGTAGGGAAATTCAATTAATAAACTAACCACATTTTTTTTGAACTTTTATAAAATGCCTATCCCATTAGCAATTCCGTCAGGGACCACCAGTTTGGTATTTTCTCATTGTCTTTGGTCAATTTTTCATCTGAAGGGAAAACATATTTACCTAATTATCCTTTACCCTAGTATGTAAGTAAAACCATATCTCAGTATCTCTTCCATTCCTTCTGCCTCCCCTTCTGCCTACTTCTTCCGCCTTTTTTTTTTCTTCTTATGTGCTCTACCCATCATGCCACCAAGCTTGGATGAAGAAATAATTATTGTAATGATCTTTTGATTTCATGCTTTTGTACTGTTTTTTTTTTTTTTTGAAAACAAATTGGCTCATTTAAGGCAAGGTTTAAATGAATTAAAAGAAAAGAAGGTTAACTGAAGATTAGGTTTTCTTTACACTGAATAAACAACAACAGATTTGGGGGTTTTTGGATTTTGATTGAAATTGGGTCTAATTAAAGTTCTTGAGACAGTGGATGTGAGCGATGTAGCAGTCAAATTGAGGTTCTTTTGTTAAATATTTTAAATATGTTTTGGGGATAATTGATTTGTGTTGCAATCAAGTGAACAAACATATGAAGTTTGATGTTAATGGTGGTTAAATATTCTGCTATTTTTTTGGGGTGTTTGAATCTGGGTCGTTGGGTTTTTTTGGGTTTGCTTGGGTGATTTGGTATCACCACTTCTTCCTGTTGGTGGCGATATATTGATTGGTGTAGTTAACTGTTTTTTTATCGTTATTGTCAATTGTATCGTTGATTTATGGATTAGTATTGATGGTGAGATTTGTTTGAATTAGTGATGAACAATAGAAATCTGGATAAATTATGTTTATTTATTTTTTAATTTTTTTTGTTTATCCAAATAAAAGAATTTATTAATGAGAAATTAGAGAAATACAATTGTCTCTTTCCATCCAACCCAATATATCAGGTGGAAAGTTATCAAAAATTTCAAACTCAATCGTATTCTCTTTAGATTTCTTGGCTAAACAGTGAACCATATTGTTAACAAGTCTATTAATCGACTTAAATCAAAACTTATTTTTAGATAAATGATTCTTAATATTTAAAATAAAACTCTGATTAGACAATTGAACAGTTTTATTAACAGAGTTTATAACAGCAAGACAGTTTGAATCAAAGGTAACTTTTATCATACCCCAAATTCCCAGCCCAAATAAATGCATCCTCCATAACCATACACTCCAATCTTTCATCTCCAGTTTCATTATCTAGTCCTGATATCTCTCCCTTTGACTCCAATGCAAGTTCCAGAAAGATTATGAATAATTAGTCCTAAACTTCCTTCCCAAATATCATAATTAAAAGAGGCATAAACATTAATTTTCACATAATCTCTATTAGGTGGCAACCATTCCTTTATCTGTATACAAGAATTAGCAATATGAGCATTACTAGGATTAGCAGAAGAAAATTGATGAGAAAGCTGCATTATTTTCTCTATAGTGTAGGCACTTTTGGGTTTAATTCCCTAGAATATAAGTGAGCACCTTGTTTTCCGAATCATCCAAACAGTTATCATACAAATATAAAGAGAAGAAACATTCAATATATCAGCATTAAAGAAAGAACCATTTCCATTAAACCAGCTTGTCACCCATTCAAGGAAACTAGAGTTTTGAATTGCAGTGATTTTATAAGGTTTTATTGAAGAAAAATTTTTGGGAAGAAGATGAACAGCTGCACTGATGACCTTGACTCACTGTTTAACTCGGTATGACTCAAAAATGACGCACATTCATAACTAAGTCCTAGTTAGGTTTGGGGGCTTAACTATCTTTTACCATGGAAAAATGATTTCCACCTAAGTACTAATGATTCTAATCCGTTTTGTCAATAAAATGGGACGGAAAATGTCAAAGTTTGGGCATTTAATTAAATTCCAAATAAAACATGGGTATTTTATTAATTGTATTTCCACACATGGACATTTTATTAAAAAGCCCATGTTTTTACTATCTAGTGACCTTATTTTGTCATTACTTGATATGTCTAATAAAAAAGAGGTATGCCCCAAAACAGGGTTCTTTATCAATAGGCTTTTTTCAATTCCCAGACTTTCAGTTGACCCAGGTATGATTTGAAAAGTATTGCAGTTGACCCAAGTATGATCTGAGAAGTAGACGTTTGTTATACATCAACTTATGGTATTACACTTTAAGTCTCTAATATTGGTGATCCACATCATGATATTACGACCTGTAAAATGTTATTTCATTACTAATCTACTGATTCAGTATATGGTTTGTCACTGATGTTCCAAAATCTTTTGCACGACACAATATGTAGTTTGGGATCATTGAATTATATAAACATAGATTTATTTATTTTAATTTTCAAGTAAAGCATGGGAGAACCCTGATTAGTAGGACACAAAACCACAACTACAGCTGCTAGATGGAATGCTAAGTCTAACATCATCCAGCAAGTCCGGAATTACTTTATTCTCAGTTATTAAACTACAAAGCCGAAATCATAGGGTCCGCTTGGCATACCAATATTAGCAATATAAGACACTGCCAATCATACGTATTCATAATGTCGTGCATAAAAACAACATGTGGTTCGATGTTTACTGTTTGGCATGAAAATAAATTGGATATAATACAAAGAGTCAAAGATAAGATTTTTATGTTAAAATCTAAGTACAAAGAAAATAAAATTATAAATAAACAACACATAAAAATATATTCAAAAATATTTTAAAAATATTAAGAAATACGAAACTATGAGGTGGTCACTTTAGCCCTCAGACTCAAAGAATTCATTAAAAAAACATATTTTTTATAAAAGGTATCATAAAGAGATTTAAAAAATAATAATAATAATAAAAAGAATTTAAAATCAAAAAGTCAAACAATAAAATAAAAATAAAATAATATTATGATAATAATAATAATAATAATCGAAAAATAAAAGAAACACTTATAATAAAAGAAACCAATAAATTAAAATATAATAAGAATAAAAAAATAAAATTGAACATTTAACAGAGCTATTTAACTGTTAGTACCTGGTAAATGAACAACACCTAAATTTAATACCTAAAATTTAAAAAATTAAAGGTTGGTACCTGGAGTCGCTTGACTGTTAAAGTCTTGGTTTGGCCGATTTTTATTTTATTTTTCAAATTTTTACTAAAAAGTTATTTAAAATTACCAATTTATCCTAACCTTATGAAAACCCTAGTCTTCTTCCACCATCTCCTGATTACTCCCAAACTGCCATTGAAGCAACACAAGTAATTAAAATTACATCACAAGTTTAAAATACATACACTTTCCATTGATTCAAAAAACTTATGGAGGAATTATAATTGGCCAATCCAAAAGGAGACCTTCTATGTGATGGGAAATATGCATCATGTCAGTCATAAGAAATGTCCAAGGAATTTAATATCCGTTTTTTTTCTTTTCAATTTCATGAAATTAAGATTCAGTTTAAGATAATTAATCAAATTGATTTTAAAGTTCATTGAAACACACTCAAACAAACACATTAACAGTTGAAAATCTTCTAAAATAGCCATCAAATCGATCGGGATTGATCAATTTCTCTATCATTTTCATCAACTTAGAAAAATTATCAAAGCCAAATTTTAAAAACCCATAGAGTTAATATAAAATAAAATCAACTTCAATTATCACAAAGAACAATATAATCTCTGTTAAAACTATTGTGATTTTAATCGGAATCATTTCGATCAAAATACACAGTTGCAAAGATCTATTTTTTTAGATAGAAAAAACAGAGCAAATACCAGTACCTTCAGATTTATCGCGGGTTAAAAGACAACGATATCGAGTCCGGTTTCAAGACCTGACATGGAACAGAACCGACCCGACTCCCAGTTTCTCTTAAATGCTTTCTAATTCGAAATAGTAATTTTTATAAAACTTTTGAAACTTTAAACTAACTTCTTTCTTCAGAGAGAAACATTTTCAGTCTGATTTTTCATCCTTGAAATATCTACTTCGTCTCAAAGCTTGATCTTTCAAACTTCCACCTGTTAGTAAGTTCTAGACTCTATTTTTCTTTTTTTTCCCAAACTAAAACCTACAATAACTATAGGCATTATCTTGTACTGTTTTTTACAAAGATTATAATGCAATAATTATGATTCATGAACTCTTTATTATGTCTATTCATTCTAGGTTATAGTTTATTTGACCAAAATTGAAACAGTTTAACATTTATGAAAAATGCTCAATCACTATTTGATGAAATTCCTGAAAGGAATGCTTTGAAATTAATTATAGTTGTAGGATTTTAAAGAGGTTTTGATAGGTGGGGTTCGTTTATAGAAGGTTTTAGAGTAATGGGTCCTCAAAATAATTGCTATGTTTACGGTTTTAGATATTAATTGTATTTCTTATTTTTGTATTGTACAAGTTGCACCAACATAACTTGTAGAAATCCCATTGGCATACCTCGAGATTGTTGATGCAGCTGGGACATTGCAGGTAGTTAAACAATTGGTGAGTTATTGTTGTTGAAGTGAATATATATTTCATGTGTTGATTCATATTTTTTTGTTTAGGAGAGGGGTAAAGAAGAGGACGGCGCCTGAAAACTGGGTGCGGAACATTGAAATGAAAACGCATTTTGTGTATGTCAGTGTATCTGATCTGGAGTTGCATGTAAAAGTGGACAGTGTCTTGTATGCAAATAGTATATTGTAAGCAATTTAATTGATTAATAATGTTGTATTTTAATGAAATGCCCTCTCTACAATCTGCCAAAATTACAACCCAAGACTTCCGGTATCGGTATTGAATATAAAACTTTACTTGCAGAGCTCAAGATCAATCATCCTTCTACTTTACAAGTTTGGTTTAAGGCTTAGGAATAACAAGTTATCTCAACCAATCTGTGTACTTTGGCAATTCAAATGCATAGAATTATCATTATCCTGTTGGCAGTCTTTGAATTTTAGTATTCAATGTGTCTATTTGACTGTTCTTGGCGGACTGTGTTTTCTTCTGTTCAACCAATCTAAATGGTGCTTCCTATAGCAATATTAACTGAAATACTAAATATAAAAGTAAGTTGTTATTTTCGTTTCAGTGGTCTGAAAAAAGGCAGTTTGACATTGCTGGCTTGTTATCATCTGTTCTTCGAGTTCACTTGCAAGCATTCGACCCAGACTTTTCTATGACATTGAGATACTTGATATGGTAGTCAGCTGCATTTGTTCTTCCATTGTTTACTAACGGAAAGTAGAAGCACATGTCTCATCTTTCAGCTAGTGATTTATTATTTCTTGTCTTACAACCATACAACATAAACAAAGGATTTTGCTTTCGCCAAGGCATTGCGTCACGTTTCAGATCTGACCGAGAGATTGCTTATTGCGGAACGCGACCCAGCTCCGATTCCACAACAAAGCTTGTTAGAGGCACCTCCATTTGATGAGGTAAAAGATTTCTTTTGCAGAATACTGAATAAAAAAGGTTCCTTTGTATATCTTGAGTGCCAATTTGTAGAGTTGGGTCATGAAAGTTCTTTTGGTTTTAAATTCAGCTGGATGTGCAAGCACTTGCTCATGTTGTTGATCTTACAATACAAATGCTATTGACATCTTGCGGTCAGCTAAATGAGATTTTCTTCAGGCATTTAAGGTTCAAGCTTTTCTATCTATATATTTAAAATTGTTTGTCTTTGCTTCACTTTTGTTGGGTTTTCATCAGTAAGTTTTATTTGTAGTCCTGAATCGACAATTCCAGACTATAGGAAATTGGTTTAATAGGTTTATATACAATCATGATAACAGTACAAACTATATTGGCAATTTTAGACAAAGCAAAAGACAAAGTAACAAAACAAGCGAAAGAGGAAACAAACACAATCATTTGGTATTATATTTTTTTTTGTTTGGTCATGTCTTTCTTCTTGGTCGTCCCTGCCACCATGGCAGCGGTCCTCTAGTTTCTCATCACACCACCTACCTACTATGATAAAAAAACTTACAGCTGATTGTAAAGAAGAACAATATTGGTGGAAACATCTATACTAAGCCTTTGATTACTGTTGATGACGAAGGTGATTTTAAAGCTTATTTTCAAGAATTCAAAGATGATGAATCTGATCAAGAATATGAAAAGAAACAGAAACGACAAATTATTGTTGCTAAAGCTTTTTGATTTACTGTTTCCAAAATTTGATGCTTCTACTCCTAAATAAACAAATTTTATTTATTTCTTTTTGTATTGAAGTTTTGGATTATGAGTTTGATTTTAACTAGGTTTTCTGTTTGATATTTGTTCGTGTTTTACTGATTCCATCTTTGGGTCTTTCATCCTTTTAAACAAAATACTTAATGATCTTTTGAAATTAGATTTTTTTTAGGGCATTCAATTTGTATTATAAAATCAACAACTCTGGTGGTGGTGGTGGTCGGTGTAGGTGATGATTGTTGTCAGTTTTTCATGTCGGTAATGTTGATAGTGGTGGAGGTGGGATTTCATGGTGTTGGTGGTTTTGGTGGTAGTGGAGGTGGGATTTCATTGAGCTGGTGGTTTTGGTGGATTCTTATGGCGGTTGGTGGAGGTGGTGGATTTAGGGGTGCTCGTGGTGGTGGAGGTGGAGGGTTATATTGATATTCAAAGTTGATTTGTATATATGTTTTTTTTCCTAATTTATCAATTTGCATTTCAAATTTTTTATCCCAAATCATGTTCTGGTGGTGCCATGCCAGTGGGTGGTATGTTCTTGCATTTCTCTCTTTGATTTCATAAATATTGATTATTTGATTTGATTATGATGTTGTTGAAGAAGGATCTAATTATGAAGTTGTGAATTCTAATATCAATGGTGGTTGTTGCAGAGTGACTTGGGGATGAATGAAGAATATAACTATTTAACTGTTTTTTACTAGGGATAAACTGGTAACTTCCAATAACTTTTTAATAAAAAATCGAAAAAATAAAACAAAAATTGGTCAAACAAAGTCTTTAACAGTCAACCGATGGTCCAGGTACCAACCCTTAATTTTTTAATTGTTGGGTACCATTCTTAGGTATTGAACATTTACCGGGTACCAAAGGTTAAATATCCCCATTTATTAATAAAAATACATTGTTTAGAAACAAATAAAATGAAAATATATCTGGTTGTGTAAATAAAGTAAGCGGTTAATATTGCTCAGCGGTAGTTATGTTGTGTAATTGGACCCATGCAAAACACATAAATTTAAAAAGCTACTCCCTTTGACTGCACTACACCCTCGTGTTACCTCTGATTTAAGCGGACCAAATGGACCCTTATTTGAATCAAATAAAAAAATAAATAACTTAAGTTTGAGCCTTTCCGATAGAAGCTATCATGGGTATTAAACTTATTACAAATCATAGAAAATTGAGCAATGATAGACACGTTTTTGTGTCTTATTTGAGCTCATCTTTATATTGCTATTACTCAATTTTTCTATTAATAATGTTATTTTATCATACTTGTAGGTATTTTCGAAGAATAATAATTGTGAAGAAAATCAACTCAAAAGGTTATAAAGGCACCACAGAAGTGTTAAAGGCACCACTTGATTTGATAAAGGCACCCGTCACATGTTATAAAGGCACACACCTTTTGAATTCAAAACTGAATTTTTGGTGGGAAACCATACTTCCTAATCTGCGTGAGTTGATAACAAGTTATTTTGGAAAGAATTAAAGAGAATTAAGATGAGATTATTCTCTTACCTTATTCGTATTAAGTTGTACACGGAAAGACCCACAAAATCAAGACTAAATCTCGACCATATCTACTCTCGGAGAAAATTAGGGTGAAGAAATAAATCTCGAAGAAATTCAGTGATTCCAATCTCACACGATTCTGTTTCCAAACTTTTCGAAATTATGTGAGATAAACAAGGTAACGACGTGTATAATAAAGCAAGAACATATCGAGACTTAAATCACCGAGAATAATTCATTAAAGAGAAAGGATATGTGAAGTTATTGGAACAAGATACTCGAGTTTTGGATTTCCTAATATAAACAGAAGAGTTGTAAGAACATTGGGGAGGGGATGGCTCTGGCCAGAATCGAAGAAATCAAAAAATCTGTTCATGATCGTGATGAAGAAGATGAAGAAATCGTTGCCAAAAGGTTGAAGCTTTCGTGGCCAAAAAGTTGAAGATTATGTTGCTAAAGCTTTTAATATTTGCAACATTTATCTTCAGTTTATAACACCTACCTTGTAATAACGAGTCTGCAACGCTAATACACCGTTGCAAACTTGTTGCTTTCATTATTTTTCTCTTCTTTTCACCTTTGTAAACACTTTTGAGCCATGGATCCTTATTATGAGCAAGTGATTAATACGGGGAGCTAAACCACTTTGCTGAGGCGACAGAGGAAGGCATTGTTCCAAGAAAAGTGGTATATTTCTATTTTAATTGATTTTTACGATTTCCTGTATGAGTATTTGTTTAGATTAAAAATTGATTTAAGGATTTTTATTAAGCAGTTGTGATTTCTTTTGATAGAGCATGATTAGCCTAGGGTTTTTGATGTTCTATACTTTCGATTTACAATTGTTACTTTGAAAATCTACTTTTGCAACATATTAGAATCACTTTAAACGTAAAGAATTGTATGAATATTGATTAGATTGAATCATTTTAATTGGTTAATGGTGAAATCCATAACCTCAGTATTTGAGAATATTACTTTCATCTTTTGTGTATATTTTCGAGTTTCAAATCAGTTTTAAATCTAAAATCAATTTTCACAAGTTCGAGAGTTTGAAACCCATTCTTACCACCATCTACAAACCACATCAAGCAACATGCTTGTTATACTGTCTTTGAACAAGTATTAACGCAAAAGAAATTACATAGAAGTTTAGAGAAAACCTCCCCTACTCCTCCTTTTAATAAGCTTCTTTGTATAGTGAGAATAGTGGCATCCTTAACTTCAAAGTCTAAATTAGCTTTCTGTAATTCTTTGGCCAGTTCAAAGCTGGTTCAATTCCTTATTTTTCTCTATGACCATTATTGCTGCAAAAAAGGATTGCAATGGTGCCAATGCAGTCTTCTGAAAAAGACATTTCTAGTTCAATGCTAAGGGTATCGATTGAGATGCCAAATTTCTCCTTGTGGGCAGAAATAAATCTTTCGGTAACATCTCTTGCATATCTATTGAATTAGAGATATTTAGAATATGGCCCTAATTATGTATGACCTTGTTGTAAGAGCAAAAATGTTGTTTGTTTTATGTTGTTGGCATTGTTGCATCTTTGGAGCAATTTTTCGAAGATGTTATCATATCATTTCTCCAAACTAACCAACAGGTGGTAGCATATATTGGAGCCCAATTGTTGGTAGTGTAACTTGCTTCGAAACCTAGAATTAAACTAATTATTAAAATTATTCGAAGTACCAAAAAACTTGTTGTCAACTCCAAAAAAAATATGCCAATCAGAAATAACAAAAGGGCAGTTCATAAAGATGAGAGATGATTTCTCCACAACTGCAGAGTTTGTGTATAAGATCAATGTAGTGAAGTATACTATCAATTTTAGCATTTGTAAGAAGGATCCCATGAACACATTTTCAAAGAAATTGGATAAATTGTTGGAGTAGTGTCCATCTTCCAACAAAAATCCCAATAAGAGTTTTGCGCATCATTTTTGTACCTGTTATCCATCTTGTATTTGTAGAGGGATTTAACTGTGATTTGTTAGTAAGACCCATATCAAATTATCCTCCTCCTAAAGGTTGTAGGGAGTACTCAAAATGGCATTACACTCATCTTGACAATGATCAGAATCATTCCATATCTTGAATTAATCTCCATCCAAACTTGGTTATCATAGCACTGTTGAAAAACTCCATGTTCATGAATCCCATACCTCTTAGTCTCTTTGATTTACAAACTGAGTCCCAGGCTTTGAAATAGATACCTTTTGGTTGTTGAGAATCATTTCCCCTGGAAAAAAAATCTTTGAGCTTTCAAAACATTATAAGTTTGTTCTAGAAGTTTTAAACAATTCATCTGGTATATGCAAGAAGTGGAAGTAATAGTGGTTATCATAAAAGTTTTTCTGCAGGAGATAAAGTCTTGCTTTTCAAGCTTGCAAGTTTTAATTTAATTTTTTCCACGCAAGTTTTTCTCTGAGAAAGAAGGTTAAATTCTAAGGTTACAAAAGGAAATGGATTTTAGAAAGTGGAAGGTGAAACTCTAAGGTTATAGAGAAATTCAATGATGACACTAAACTATTATTTGATCTTTACAAGTTGTATTGTGGATTTCTGTAATTCATCTCATTTTCTACTTGGATTCAGCTCCATTATTAGCATTACAAATATTTAGGTTTTTAGTGTTTATATGATTCTTTGATAAGTTTCTCATGCTTTAGTTAATGTTTCTACTTATTGGTTCCCATTAACATTTTAGATACAAAAGTTTATTTAAGTTGATTATTGAATTGTTTTCCTGTCTGACTGAATTTGCAAGTCTAACTGTACCGTAGTAGACAAGTATATCGATTATGGGATTTTTATAATGGTATAATGGTATTTGTATATGTCTGTATTTAGAAGAAAGGGATAGTTATGCGTTTTTCTTTTATCTAAGGATGTGTAAAATTATGAAGGGTTAATTGTATATTGCGGAGATTTTTAAATGTGTGTATATTTCTTGTGCACACAAAACAAGTGTCCACCTAAGGCGTGAACAAATGAAATGCACACCCATATTTTCTTTATATTGTTGGCCTGAAATATGTGTGTACCTTTTTATTACATTGTTTTAAAACTTTTGAATAGTTAAAAGGCCTGTAAACAGATAAGGGAAAATCTTTTACCAAATTTTTCTGGCGATCGGTGAAGTGAAAATTTACGTAAGATGAAATCAATGTTACTTGAAAGAGTATTTATGTAAGAAATTCCTTTCTGATTTATTAAGTTTTGGAAGTTTGAACTTGTTAAAAACCAGTAAGAAATTTGTGTGTACATTGTTTAAGAACTAAATCATTTCCTCTTAACTAGATACAGAAAGTAATTAAGTTAATTTTTTTATAGGAAAAATATTTTATTGAATAATTGGAAGTAGTTAAATCAAGAAGAAAATTAGGACAGTTAACTATCCATTATCCATAAATATTAAATCGACGACAATGTTTAGCTGTGATATCCACTTTGGAATGATTAATGTGATTACGACTTACATACTCAACTCTAGTGAAAGAGAAACTTTCTAACAGGATTAAACAATCATCTAAAATTGTACTGCTAAACTGACTAACTTGGTTATTTTTATTCAAAAGATAACTAATAACATTCTTAGCATTACTATGAATGCATATCTTGTTCTTTCCCAAGTGATAGCCTATAGAATTGCAAGGCTTTCCGCTTCTTCCGGACCCCTTGCTAAACTTTGGATGGTTCTACATCCCCTGAATGTACCTTTTATTATTATTTTTTTATTGGCAAAGAGAAAGTTCATTGATCAAAAAGAAGAGGGTACAACAGCTTTGTACCACCCTACAGAAAAACAAAATCAGCTAAAACATAAGAAAGAAAAACAGTTGGTAACAAACTACCATCATGCTTACAAAAAATAAAAATAAACTTTAGGCTAATTTACAATTACACCTTGATAACTAGGCAATTCAAAGTCTTTAAACACTAACCACCAAGTGAATAAAACATATTTTGTCTTATTTTAAACTGCCACTATTATATTCTCTTTGTTATTGAAATCCCTTGTATTCCTCTCAGCCCATATGCTCCAACAGATGACAACAGAGGTCATGTTCCATATTAATTGTTGTTGTTTTGTATCTTGAGATAAATGCCATGAGAGTATCATTCTTCTAAAATCTCCCGGCATTGTAAATTTCCATTGTAGCTTGTCCCTGAAATGTGCCCAATTGAAGTTGCAAACTGACTGTGCAAGAAAAGATGATCAATATTTTCATTTTCATGACAAAATATACAAGACTGTGGAACATCTATTCCCCTCCTGGTAAGCATGTCTCTTGTTGGTAAACTGTTGTGAGCTATAGTCCATAAGAAAAAGTAAATTTTTGGTGGGAACTTCTGTTTCCAAATGAAACTAAATAAAGAGTCATGTACCTGAACTTCTGTTGGACATGTAATTTGATTATAGTGGTTTGCACAGAGAAGTTACATTTGTTTGAGAGTTTCAAAATGATTTTATCATCCCCATTGCTTATAAGACTAACTGAATGTAGGTTGTGCAGTAAGTCTTGACATTCATTCCTAACAGCTACAGATAATCTTCTAGGAAGAGCTAAATTCCAGCTTCCATCTGCATGCCGAAATATATCTGCCACATATTGTTGTTTTAACCTTGATAAATTAAAAAGATATGGGTATTTCACCTGCAAATGAATCTTCAAAAGCCAATTATCCATCCAAAAGCTGATACTACTACCAGAAATTACTTTGAATCTAATATGACTCTTGAAAATATAACAAGTCTTCATGAATATACCTTTTATATCAGTCAAGTAGAGACCCAATCCAACATGTTTAGTATTCTTATCAAAAGAAGTATCTCAGAAGATTCTAAAGCAATCAAAAGAGAGGCCACTCATAGTAGGAGTCAAGTTGTTATCAATCTCAACTAACTGAGGTTGAGGTAGGAAAAGAAACTTGAACTGCATTATAGTATTAATATGACCCATTAACTATTTTATTAACCAAATGAACAGTAGATACATGAATATGATTTTTGTTTTGAAAGACCGTATATCATTTGTTTTTCCAAATGCACCAAGCAGTTGTGAGAAACATGCAAATATGATCTATATTAACAGTATCGGATAACCATTTTGAAATCCAATCATAAATAAAAAGTTAGAATTAAACATAACATATTGACCTATAAAAGAATTATCCCAAACCGCTTCCGCATAAGGACACTGAAGTAATAGATATTCAATAGTTTCTTCTTAATCACCATCAAATAAACAACAAGAGGTTTCATGACTAGTTCAATAAAGAAAGAGTTTACTCAATTAGTAAGAATAATGTTTTCAAAACACTTCCAAATGAAAATTTAAATTTTAGGTAAAACTTGAAAGTTCCATATTTTCTTGTAAACCAGATTCATGTTATTAGAGACTAGACCACTTATAACTCTATCAACAGATTTTTACGGTGAAATTACCAGCTTTGCTATATGTCATATCAATATGTGACTGCCAGAAACAAGAATTCTGGTATTGAAAATTGCTTGGTTGTTATCAGGAATGAAAAAAACATTAACAAGATCCATTTACCAGTTAGAGTGTTCATCAATAAGATCAGCTACCAAAATTTTAGGGTTAGGATAACTCTTGCATAATGGTTCAAAACAGTGGCGGAACTAGAAGCCCAGCAAGGGGTGAGCTTAACAAAAAATCTACCTGGGCTTAAGCCTAATTGTTAGGCTTGTTATTTTTAGAATAATAAAATAAACTTATGAAAAAAAAGTCTTTGTGGGCTTTTAGGAGGGGATAGAGCCAGGCCTTGATTCCACCCCTGATTCAGAATCAATAGAAATCCAATTATCACTAAAAGCATAAACATTCTTTCATTTCTTATTTCCCAAAAAAAGTTTCTTTGCTGAACTCAATACTAGAACATATACTCCTCCAAACCCTAGAAGAATCTTTCATTTTAATGTGGTTTATAGGGAGACAATTCTTGAAGTATTTACTCTTTAAGGATTGTCACCCACAAATTATTAGGGAAATGATTAAGTATACAAACAGTTTTTGGACCCAATGACAAACAAACAAATTGACGATCAAAATACTAAAGTATACCAAAATATATGATAAATTGATTGTGGGCTCGATCCTATAATCTATCCCGTCACTCATAAAGAAGTGGCCTCCGCATTCAAAATTTATCCTCCTAGAGGGAGGGGGTCACTCCTTTATAAGTGGTGGGATAGACCGTAGAATTAAATCCAAGATTAGTATATTACTACTGAAATATAGTTTAGATGAAGCTTCTCTTTGCCCGTCTAGACAAAAAATAGTTCCTTCGGTTAAAATGAAAAAGACAATAACATCTATTTTCGAGAGACAAAGAAATATGAGGTATTATTTTTCAAATCTTGTCCAATTTCCTCTATGCTAATAATATTCAAAACATATTTGTATCAGTGGTCGTTTTAGTAACTTTTTCTGCAATCAAACATAAATTCGGTTTTCTAAACCCTTCATTATACAACACAGTGATTTACATGCTTCTTTCATTTATTTGCTCGTATTATCTATTCTGGAGATAGATCGAGTGTATAGAGTTTTGGATTGACTGTATTCATAAAAATAAAATAGAAAATAAAAAAAGTTAAGAAAAGTTGAGACTGAAATTTAGGTCTCGATGAGGTAGAAATGGGAACTTCCGTGCATGGACCCCTGACCAAAGCCTGTAACTGGCCACGTGGGTACTTCTAATTCGCATAAAAACCATTCCCAAGCCATATGTTAAACTGTAATAATGTTGTTATACCATCTTAAACCAACAATAATTGGTGTGTGGTAGTACTATATGGCAGTAGGGTCGCAAACTCCAACATCAAATTACTGAGGACAGTATATTGAACTTCTTTTACCGACTTACCTACCAATGGCAAAGTTGAATCTTATAAAGGGTGCACATACTTTTAATTCAAACGGTAGATATTAACAGGATCCGTTTCTGGTATTGAATCCAGTTTAAGACAAAATATGCATGCTACTTATATAGAGATTAAACGATGACATCAACCTAGCTTAGCTAGGTAATTAATGCAGAGAAAGAGAGTCAACTTGTGCTATTACTGAAACTTGTTAATTAGTACTTAGTCTCTCGCTAAGCTGACAATTTCCTGTTATTCACTGTTAATTAGTACTAACATGTTTATCGATGATAAATGTCGGATCATTCTCGCCTAACCATGTGACATCCAGATTTCTTATGAATTTCCTAATTTTTGGATGTATTATCCCCTTCATGATGATCATATTGCTCCGTGTGGATTAAATCCTAGACAAAATAATACTAAGCGTTGAAATCAGGAGGTACGGAGATTGCGAACAAGGGAACATAATCGTTTCTACTATTACACCGAGGTTATTGTCTTTGTTTTTGTCTCTCATTGTTTCTTTTGCTACGTGTCGAATGTCGCTAGATCTGATTTTCGTTTTCACGAGATAATTATTTTAATCATGACAACTAATAATACGTAAATCGATTTAGTTTTCTTTAAAACAACATGGTGTGTGGAGTGGTCCTCTCTTCTAATCACACTTTACTTTCCAAATCAATGACTTCATTTCGAGCATTTTAATATAAGTTTTGTTTGAAGAACCTTAGTGTTAATTGGCTGTTTCGGAATGGTGGGAATTGAAGATTTAGGTTCTTGAGCGATCATCACTATATTAATTTCTCTCTATAAAAGTTTAATAGGTTCTTAATGATTAATGAAATTTCTTGCTACGCAAGGAATATGGATTCTTGATTGAATCCAAGGACCACATAAGAACCATCTGTCAGCCACTTATTAGTCGTGGTAGTTGACATCACTGCTGATTTCATTTTTCTGTTTCGGTTTCGTATTGGCAGTCACATTTAGCCCGCCCAATCAATAAAAAAACAAAAACGAAATGAATTTTTATTTTTTTCCCTCCTTTTCAATATAATACTCCCTTCGTTTTTGAAAAAGTGTTACTATCATTTTTTCATTTTTGACCTAAAAATATATTAATTTAAAAAAATGACAATAATTCTTTTTTTAAAACGGAGGTTGTATTTTCTTTAAGAAACGGTTAGGCACTTGGCATTGCGGATACAAAAACATGCAAGCAGTTAGTGTCTTTACTCTTAAAAGTAGGCGCTTGGCTGAGGTTGAAAAATGAAAGCAGTTAGTGTCTTTTGCTTTTGCAACTAGGCATTTCGCATCGCAGACACAAAATCTGCTATAAGGCCGGAAAGCATCTCTAAAACTTTTTATAGAATGGACGGTTCTTTGTCTACAACAAATCACAAACTTTCAATCAACATGAAATAAACAATTCCTAGGGCACATAAACTACATACGTCCACCGGGCATGGAGGTGACTGAAATCTAGCCCCTAATTTGTTTCATTCATTGAAAACTACTCCATGATCACTTTTCTAACTTGTAGCAACTACTACTACTAGTAATACTATAATTTTTGTTTTACTGTTGTTATTACCTCTTGAGTCTAGTCAACAACTATAATCTTTTGGTTGTTTTCTTAATGAACTACGTACTAGCTTGGGTCAAAGTCTCACAGAATTAGGTATTTCCTCTAAAAGGTTACACCCGAAATCATACTAATTTCGTGTAAGTTTAACACTAACCAAGACACATTATTTATTATGCTCATCCACCAAAAGGAATACGTAATTTGAATTGAAAAAGAAAAAAACAATAGTTAGTTTGGAAGTACTTAAATCTTCGAAAACAAAACAAGAAAAACCTTGATGACATTGGCAAACTAGTATCAGAACAAGAAATAATTTGGATTCTTAATGAGTTATGATTGTATTTTTCTCCGTTCTAAGCTTCTTTAATTCACGCCAAACTTCTTTAACTCACACCAAATTAATATAATATATCTTTATAGATGATGAAGGAATCAACGACTTGAAACCAATTTTAAAAATCCAATTTGGTCGTTTTCCCAAGTAAGAAAGAGACAGTAAACATCAACGACCCACATTCACATACACTCACCTCGATTACTCTACCTAACGTGTCTACTTCCCGCTTAATCTTTACTTTCTCCCTATAACACTTTCTCCTAATCCTGTTCACATCTACTATTAAACATTAAACATCAGTAATTATATGAACAGCAGAGCAGTCCCAATTGGGTTGGATCGAGACCGTTAATCTTTTGCACTAGTAACACAAGTTTAGAATTTCTATTCTTTTCTAACACTCCGCTTGCACTCTGTTAATTATAATTTTCACACGTGTTGTTCATCTTGTTAGTCTGTCTTATATTACACAGAATTAGTCTTAGTGTATTAATAGTCTTGTTTGTACTATTTTCTTTGGCAATGAAAATATTTTTTTTTCATTACAATAGTGTAACTATGGTATCAGACTCAGAAATGGTAAATTTCTGAGGGTTTTTGATCATTAACTGCTTCCGGAATCTTATTCTACTGAATCTATGATCTTTCTTCTTAAATCTTTCTCTCATTTGTTTTCTTTAACTCTCTTCTTGCTTCATTACTCTCGAATTTTGATTTCTTTCCTGTTCTCATGAATTACAGATTTGTTCTCATGGAAAATCCTACTTCTTTTTCAATCTCAAAAGTTTCAATAAATCAATTGAATAGCTTTGTTACTCTCAAGCTTACTGATGCAAATTTTTTCACATGGAAATCTCTAATGTTACCTCTAATCCAAAAATTCAAGATCATGAAATTTCTTGATGGATCTCATGAATGTCCACTGCAATTTACAACAAGAACAAATGCAAATAATGGTGTTGAAAATCCTTTATACACAGACTGGATTGATGAGGACTCAACCATCATCATGTGGATTAACTCTATAATATCATATAATGTCATCTCTTACTTTGCTAAAGCTTCTTCTTCTTTTGAACTATGGAAAACAATCTCAGATAGATCTGCAAGAGTTTCTTCTACATATTATATTCAACTACGTACCAAACTAATGACACTCAAGAAAGGTAATTCTTCTATTGCTTCTTATACTAATGAAAATCAAGAATATCATAGATCAACTTGCTGCATATGGATCTGTTATTTCAGATGATGAAATTGTTGTGGTTAAATTATCTGGGTTAGATCCAGAGTTTAGTGTTTTTTCTACTTCTATCAGGATTTGTAATCAACCTGCATCAAGTGTATGTTACATAATCTCTTATTGAGTGAAGAGATTGTATTAAAAAGTAGAGTCATAGCAAATTCAATTGAATCTACTAATAGAGCTTTCTTTGCTTCTGGTAGAGGCTATGGGAGAGGATCTAGATCTTTCAATAATTCATATCAAAGAGGAGGTCGAATGTCCTATGGCAAAGGTTTTGGTAGAAATTCAGGACTATTACCTACTCTTACAATTGCATTCCTACTTATGTCTCTAGATCATCCAATCTTATTTCTAGAGACAAACCAACTTGTCAGATTTGCCACAAGTATGGTCATGCTGCAGATGAATGTTGGAATCGAATGAACTTATCTTTTCATGGAAGGGATCCTCCAAGACACCTACAAGCAATGCTTGCTTCTGTTGATGTGCTTGGTGAGAATCCTTGGTATGTGGATTCTGGAGCAACACACCATTTATCATAAAATGATTCCAACATTGGTTCTTCTTCTGCTTATTCTGGTGGTGAATCAATTACTACTGCTAATGGAGAAGGTATGCCAATTCTTCAATCTGGCTCTTCTGTAATTTCTGTTCTAAAACAACAATTTAATCTAAATAATATTCTACATGTACCATTAGCTTGTCAGAACTTAATATCAGTAAACAAGTTTACAATGGATAATAATTGTTCTCTTACCTTTGCTTCACATGATTTCATTGTCAAAGACATTCACTTAGAGAAGATTTGTTTTCAAGGGCCCAGTAAGAATGGGTTGTATCCTATGGTCTGTAGAAATCTCTCTTCGTCAGCTCCAACTCTAACTGCATTGTCTTGTTCCTCAGCTTCAACTGCCTTGTCCTGTGCTAAAGCTTCTTCAACTGTTTGGCACAGAAGATTAGCTCACCCATCTTCTTAAACCATGTCTACATTGTCTAAAATACTAAATGTATCTGACAATGGTAATAAACCATTCAGTTGTACGAATGTCAGCTAGGAAGATCACATAAGCAACCTTTCACTATGTCCTTGTCAGTTTCTACTTGTCCTTTACAATTACTTCGCATGGATGTATGGGGTCCTTCTCCTGTTACCTCTGTAAATGAATTCAACTATTATGTTAATATCATAAATGATTTTACAAAGTTCCGACGGGTATATCCTTTAACATTTAAGTCTGATTTTAGAAACACATTTGGGAATTTTAAAGTTTACATAGAAAACTTGCTAAATATGAAGATAAAAGTTATTAGGACAGATGGTGGTGGTGAGTTTGTTAACTATAGTTTGAAGGAAATTCTTATAAACACTGGTATATCATATGAACTCCTAAGCATAATGGAGTAGCAGAATCAAAGCATAAACATCTTCTTGAAATTACAAGAACCTTTCTAATTCAATCTAGTTTACCTTTTGAATTCTGGTTTGATGCTTTTTCAACTGCTAACTATGTGATTAACAGACTCCCAACAAGATCATTGTCATTTACTTCTCCTTTTAAATTCCTTTTTGATATAGATCCAGATTACCACTTTATGAAATCTTTTGGTTGCTTGTGCTTCCCATGGCTCAAGCCTTACACAACCAACAAACTTCAACCAAGAAGTGTAAAGTGTATTTTCATAGGATACAACTCTAGCAACAAAGGTTATAGATTCCTTGACCCTACAAGTGGAAGAGTCCTTATTTCAAGACATGTTATTTTTCATGAATACACCTTTTCTTATCTCACAATGTAGAATACTTCTAAGACATAAACTATATTTCTTGATTTTCCAACTCACCCTGCAATGTTAAATGACATTTTTACATCCTCAACAACTTCAGTGGATGCACAAGATACTTCTATCAATAATACTTCTTCAGTTACTCATGTTTCTACTTCTACAATACTTCCAATTTCCTCAATACACCAAATGCAAAGAAGAGCTAAAAGTGGTGTTTTTAAACCAAAGATGTTTTTCTCAACTAAGTATGCTCTATCTGCTTCTCATTTAGCTCATCTTGAGGTACCTACTCCAACCTGTTATTCTCAGGATGTCAAAGTAGAAGTATGGCAGAAAGCCGTAGATAATGAATATCAAGCTCTACAAGATGCAGAAACTTGGACATATGTTCCACCAGATCCTAGTCAAAATCTTATTGGATGTAAATGGGTCTTCAAAATAAAGTACAATGTAGATGGTTCCATATAAAGGTATAAAGCCAGGTTAGTTGCTAAGGGTTTTCATCAACAAGAGGGCATTGACTATACTGATACTTTCATTCTTGTAGTGAAGCATGCTACAATAAGATTAATTATTTCTCTAGCTGTGAATTTTGATTGGAATATTAAGCAACTAGATATTAGTAATGCTTTCCTTCTTATGATTTAAAAGATGATGTATTCATGACACAACCACCTGTTTTTAAGATAAGGATCGTACAAAATATCTATGCAAGTTAAACAAATCCTTGTATGGCCTGAAACAGGCACCAAGAGCCTGGTTTGAAAAATCGATGGATGCACTCGTTGTTATTGACTTTGTTTCATCTCTGGCAGATTCATCCTTGTCTGTGCAAAAGATTGGCTCTCAGTTAACCATCATTCTTGTTTATGTAGATGATATTATTATCACAGTTAGTAATGCTTCTCATTGTGATGTTGTAGTTGATCATTTATGCACTCAATTTCCAGTTAAAGATTTGGAGAGTTTACGTTACTTTCTGGGCTTGGAAGTTAAAATAAATAAGAATGTTCTTCTTCTTCAACTCCATGTCTAGCATCTTTCAAACTAAGTGAAAATGATGGTGAACTTTTATCCAATCCAATAGAATACAGGTCAATTGTGGGATCTCCTCAATATCTGACATGGACTAGGCCAGAAATATGTTTTGCAGTCAATCAAATCTGTCAGTTTATGCATTCACCAAGAACTTCTCATCTGATTACTGCTCAGAGAGTTTTGAAGTATGTAAAGGGAAATTTAGATCATGGCATTATGCTAACAAAGGGATTAACTGCTTTACAAAGATATTCTGATGCAAACTGGGCTGGGAATCCAGATGATAGGAGATCCACTAGTGGTGTCTGTGTTTTTTTTGGTAATAATCCTATAAGTTGGTCATCTAAGAAACAAGATACAGTATCTAGATCAAATATTGAGGCAGAATATAGATCATTAGCCTCTACAGCTGCTGAGGTAGTATGGCTATGCCAATTGTTGAAATATCTTCATGTTTTTCTACCACTTCACCAACTATTTCTTGTGAAAATAAGAGTTTTATTGCATTGCTTCTAATCCAGCGTTTCATAGTAGAATGAAACACTTAGCTATAGATTTTCATTTTGTAAGAAAACTTGTGCAATCCAAGAGTTTACAAGTAACCTACATCTCAACACTACAACAAGTTGCTGACATATTTACTAAAGGATTAACAGCTCCACACTTTGATTTTATGAAGACCAAACTGAAAGTTTTATCTCCCATTCAATTTGAGGGAGGGTAAGTTAAGGATTTCTATTCTTTTCTAACACTTTGCTTACACTCAGTTAATTGTAACTTCCACACGTGGTGTTCATTCATCTTATTAGTCTGTCTTGTTTTACACTGAATTGGTCTTAGTGTATTAATAGTTTTGTCTATACTATTTTCTCTGGTAATAAAAATATCTTTTCTCCGTTACAATAATGTAACTATGCACTACATTATTGATTTGTCACTTCGGGTTTTTATGGCCGGTTGGGTTTTTCGGATTTGGATCGAAAATGACACTATCTTCGTCCCCAGAAAAAAAGTTACTGTCATTTTTTTAGGAAAAGAGAGAATATTATATATTGTGAGAAATTCTGGATATTACTCTAAGTGAGAAAGTGAGGATCCCATTTCAGCCTTTTATCATTCCAGTACTAGAAAGATTCCTTTACCAACCATTAGATCTTATAACAGGATAATATCTGGGATTTTACATGGTATGTGTAGAATAATTGTACTTGGATTGGTTTAGGTTAAGTTTCATTAATAATTTTCCAGCTTCACCACAGTTGATAAGTTGGAAAGTATCCGTGAAAGTCGGGTTGTTGCAACAGGAGTTGAAGGTGGTATAGTCTAATTTACATATGAAGATTATCGCCTACGGGCGAATCAAGTAGGAGCCCCACCGTATTTTTGAATAAAACCTCTCAATGTATTTGATTAGCTTTTAATTATTTTATTTAAATAAATATTTTATATAAATATTAATAATCGAATAGATTGCACATATAATTGCGGAAATGTTATTAGTTCATGGTTGTATATATGTGACTCGCTTGCCGTAGAAATGATGTCAATCGAAAACTGTTTTTGACTTTTTATCTTTTAATTGCAAAATAACATTTGATTAGAAGAAAAAACGATATTAACACTTAATTCTCATATGTGTTATCCCAGCACCAGATTGATTTTGGCTTCTATGACTTCTGATCAATAAGTATTACCAAGAAATATCCATACTTAAAAGAATTTTTACTCTTTTTCTTTCGAAAACTATAACTAAAATTTTGAACATTTCGGAAACAAGTGGTCAATAAATGACTTAATACCAGTTAAAAAGACAATATCAAAAGTTCTTGCATCCGTTAAAAAAGATATTTCTTTAGTACTCCAATAATTTTTGGTGTTAGAGTCGGCCCTGATATTTTGTTTTCCCGAGACGGACCCAAAAAATATTACCCTCTCTTATAAAAAAAATTATAGTCAAGAGCGTAAGATGGTGTACAAGTTATGTTATCAACATTTTTATTTTCTTTCATATCATTACCATCATTCTCAAGGGCCTCATTCATATCATTATCAGTTGTGTAACCATTTTCATTGCTCATTCCTAATCAAAAACTTATCAAAAAAACCTGCAAGAAATTTAGTAGATTCCTATCTCTTTTTTCTTTTCTTTTTTTTTTTTCCTATTTTGATATCCAGAAGCTTGTTTTCTTTTTAGAACTATACCTACAATTGATCAAATACATTTATTAAACAACAAGCAAACAAATTAAAACAGAACAAAAAGATTCTTCAAAATAACCCTAAATTATAATTCTATAATCAACAAAATTTCTAGATCGTGTAACTACGATACATATTGATATTATGCATTATCATTAGATAATTCATTTCAGAACATATTTGAGAACATGAATTTGATTGAATTGGGGGTTTAGAGTTTTCTGCCATAAAAATACAATTTAGGAATACTAATGAAAATCAAAAGACTAGATATATAAATCATAGGTTATAAATGATAATCAATTTTATAAATTCACAAAATTAGTTTGACTTACTTTAATTAGAGGTGGTGGTTTACTACCGAGTTGTAGTGGAGGAAAGGGGGGGAAGTGTCGATTGTCGAGAGAGAAAAGTGAGAACAAAGAAGCGAATAATAATAGCGTGTTCGGATACACATCCATAAGTAGTTTTTTGACTTTTAGAAGTCGAAAAATAAAAAGTTAGTTTAAGTATAAAATTTTAGAACGACTTTTTGAAGCAAAAAGGTCAATTGTGAAGCAAAATACCTTTGCTTCTGACTTCTTAAGCAAAAAAGTCAGTTCTTTTTAAGCAAAATATCTCTGCTTCTGACTTCTGCTTCTGGAGAAACAGAAGCACTTCTGCTTAGGGTATCTAAACGCGTTATAAACACAAATTTCTGTTTCTGATTTTTATGTAATTAGTTACATATTTACTATTTAACCATTATAGTAATTTTATATTTATATTATGCCCCTTCTTATATATCCTAGTATTTTTATTTAAGCACGATCTAGACCTTTATTCTTTTTTGTAATATAAAACATCTCTTAAAAAAACAATTTTTGTTGCCCCTGACCGTGATGCCCCAATGCCAAGGTTTGTTAACTTTTCCTCATGGCCGGCCCTGTCCGGTGTTATGGGCTTTTTTCTAAAATGTGTCCCAAATAGACTGAAATTCTGGATTTGCTACTGGTAATTCGATAGTTCGTATGGCACGACAGAAATAAAAATCACAAGGAATCCAAAACGGTCGGACCACAAAACCAGTGAACCAGTCATATTTGTGGTTTAGTTCTGTCCTAATAATATCTTGTGAGACTGCTTTAGCTTTTGTATGTAATAAGGGTAAAAGTGCTATTTCGACATTCCACGATATCTCCTCCATGAGAAATTGACCGGTCAAAGAATGATATTGACTGGATATTGACTCCAACCGCATAACATTTTAAGTTGATCATAAAAAATGAATCTCGATGAAGATGAAGATACAGATAACTCAACCGTTTGGTTAGATATTCGTCTATAATTAACAGCTAGCTATAAATACGCCGCATATGAAAAGTTTTCCTGTAAATGTGGGCATAAGCCGTCTTTGCAGGGCAACAACTTAAAAGTACATTTCAGTAAGCTATCAGAGTACCAGCTGGTTCGATTGCCTTCATTCTGCCAGGAAGAAGTTTCAGTCAAAAAGGTCAGAGTGACAGAGTGTTATCCATACGGAATATCTCGTATCTTGCGTGCATACACCCTTCCTTTTTGAAGCATGCATACACCCTGTTAGTAAAATAAAGAAACACGACATGTGGAAGAAGATTAAGATAGGAAGCAATCAAATTAAAAAGAGCGAGAACCACATAATCAAATATCAAATAAGATGCGGAACATTTCCCAAAAGCTGAACGATGAATTGCATGAAGGACACGTAAGATCGAAAAAGCTGAATTACATTGAACAAAACAAATAACATTTAATGCTGTTTGATCGAGAAAGTAAAAGTAATGAGTACTTATATTATTTTAATGAACGAGATGGAAGAAGTTTATAAGGATAGGAAGACACGTGTCGACTATGAAAAGCATCGTACCAAAAAACAATTTAAAGTGATCTGACAACTATAAGATCGCACCGATCAAAAGATAAAATAAAGTACAAGAACGATGGGCACGTCGAAATAAAATGGATCGAACCAAAGAAGAATCAATCAAAGAACGATGATGAGATTAGAAAGACTGACGCGATGAATAAAGTGGGACCCAGTAAATAAATCTATAAATAGAAGAAACCAGACAACGAAGAGGGGGTCGGAAAAATTGAGAAAAAGGGAGAGAAACTTAGGAAGATCAAGAGGAGATTTCTAGGTATGAATTTATGGGGGTAACTGATTGAAATTAAGATTTTGCATTATATTTTGTTTAATTGAAAAGTGTAAAGATCATAAACCAAAAGTGATAAATCGGGTAATCATATGTAACAGATTTTATGGAAATAATTTTATAAAATTATTATTAGGATGTTTTTCTATTATTCGATTTCAATCTTTAACTTACATACAAGAGTTTGATTGGTTGTTTAGTTGAAGAGATTTTTTATCTAAACAATTTGGCGCTAGAAACAGGGAGGTTAAAGGATTTATCCTGCCTGATAAAGGGAAAATGGTTTTAATCTCAAAACTAAATTCTGCAAGAAAGAAAAAATTTTAGTAAGAAAAGATACGGATCTGGTTGTTAAAATTTTAAAAGGAAAGGTTGGAAAATTCATTTTGCAAGATACAAAAAATGAGTTTTAAGTTTATTTATTTAAGTAAGGTTTTATATATTGTAAAAATTGGACTTGTGTTAGGGAGGGTTTACAAATAAATTAATACGCAAGATTTCTTATGACTTTGATCCATAAGAATTCGTTTGAATGACTTTCTAAAAAATATTTCTAGGATATCGAAGAAGGAAAGCAATCAAGAAAGAAAAAAAAAATAGTTAAGGAACAACAGATTCTGAAAATTATATCTCAAGACGCAAATTATGGGAACCAAAATAGTAATGAAGGCTCGGGGAATAGACAAAAGGAAGGAAGTGAATTAAGACAACAACAAAGTAATGAAGGAAATCACACACCAATGCAAGAGTTAACACCAAATACAGTAGTTCAGTATCCCTCTTCACATCATGGGAATTCTCGAAATGAGGTAAGTCACGTACATGATTTATTAGAAGAAATAAATGAAATGAGAAAAGAACAAAGAGCAAGCAACCATCGAATTGAATTGTTAGCAAAAAAAAATCAAGTTTTAAAAGATGCAATTCGGCGGGAACAAAGACCAGCTGTGACAGAAATACGAAATCAGGAGGCAGTGTCAAGAAGACAAATATCAAGAAATGAACAACAGAATCCAGATCAAAGAATGGTGTTAGTAGGATTGACATCTCGAGCGAGAAGATAACAAGAAAATCAAGAGATTCAACAAACCCAATGGGAAAAATGTTTGGAAGTAATGGAACAAATGAAAGAAGAGATTAAAGGATTAAAAAATAAAAAGGGGGGAAGAATAGAAGAGGTGTTAAAAGAAGCAAAACGAACGCCGTTAGCACGCCATTTGACGTGTATGCCATTACCAAGGGAGTATAATATTCCAGTGTTCGAATGTTACGATGGTACTAAGGATCCAACGTCACATTTAAAATATTATAACCGAGTGATGTCACGGTGGGACGATCATGAAGCAATCATGTGCAGATGTTTTCCATCAAGTTTAAAAGGAACAACATTGTTGTGGTATGATAGGTTACTGGAGAATTCTATCCATAATTACGCACAGTTGGTGAGGAAATTTCTTGAGGCATACATGTATAACAAACCAGTTGACTCAGGGGAAGACAGGCTTTATTCTTTAACATCTTGGCCAGAAGAATCAATCCGATCGTATACAGTTAGATGGCATACAATATGTCAAACAATAGGTGAGATAGACCCAATAACAGCTATTAACCATTACAAGTGGGGAATTGCTGATCGGAAGAGCCAGCTTTTTGTTGAAATTCACCGAAATAATCCAAAAACTGAAGGCGAGTTAAGGGAAATAATTGAAACATGTGCAAGGCTCCAAGACATACAGGAGCAGGGATCGAGAATTACTTCGAGTTACCAAAAAGATACAAGGGGAACAAATTCAGTTGAGGAGTCGCCGGAACAGAAAAGGAAATTTCCTCCAAAGTTTGAATCAAGAGAATCAAAACATCCTCGACAAGGGAATGGAAAAAACTTTGCTCAACAATTTCGAGAAAGAACTTTTACCAAGCTTAATATTTCATATCTCGAACTTTTTAAAATTTTGAAGAATAGGACAGATTTTCAATGGCCAATGACAAAGGGTAATCAGCCAGAGTTTACGCAATATTCAAAAGATTATTGTGAGTATCATAGCTATAAAGGGCATACAACCAACAACTGTAGGAATTTTATAACATTAATACAAAGAATGGTCGATGCAGGGGAGTTAAAGGAATTTGTTCAGAAGATCGAACCAACAATGAAACAAGATAATGGAAAAGCAATACACATTCCGTATAATAAGCAAACAATTGATATGATATCATATACGGAAAAAAATGATACAGATTTGAACGTAGCAATCAATAAGAAATTATGCAAGAGAGTTCGGAACCATGAGGTCTTTAAAGTTCAAGGAAGACAATCAGAATTATGGGAAGATTGGATGGCATGTCCATTGACGTTTTCTGCACAAGAAGTAAACCAAGAAATTGAAATGCATAATGATCCTCTTGTGCTAACATTATTGATGTCAGGCTGGAATGTAAAGAAAATACTCTTGGATGGGGGCAGCTCGTTGAATGTGTTGTTCTATAATACATTTTGTAAAATGGGTTTTAAAGAAGATCAGTTGATTTTGTCGCGATACATCATCTTTGGGTTTAATGGTTTAGCTTCAAAACCAAAGGGAGATATTGATCTTGAAGTTTCAGCTGGACCGATCAATGTTCTGACAAGGTTTAGTGTCGTGGATGCACCATCACCATACAATGCTATAATCGGAAGACGATGGATTCATCAACTGAAGGGAGTAGTATCAACTTACCATCAATATTTGCGGTTTCCGACACCGCAAGGAAAGATGGAGATAAAGGGTGATCAAGAAGATGCCAAGTTTTGTATAATGGCAGAGATAAAAATGAATGAGGAACGGGAGCATTTACAACATGAAAAGAAAAAAGAACGAAGAGACAAGGCAAAGGAGGGAGAAGTAAATCAATATTTAGAAAAGAATGCAAAAAAATAAAACAATAAGTGAGAAAGGAGAAAGCAGTCAGAGTCAGGAAAATTTGATAAACCAGCACCATGAAGGGACGATGTAGCAACTAAAGGGGACCCCAACTCCAATTGGGATTCCAAAACCAGTTTTCACGCCAGTAGAAGAAACAAAAATAATCAATATTGGCACTGCAGAGTTGCCCAAACAAGTGCGAATTGGGACATTAATAAGAATGGATTTGGAACAACGGTTAATTAATTTGCTTGGTGAGTTTGTAGATATATTCGCTTGGAGAATGGAGGATATGCCGGGGATCGATCCCAGCATCGTACAGCACGAATTAAAAATACGTTCCGATGCAATTCCATTTCGACAACGGATACGAAAGGTCGCACCAGAATACCATGAGCCAGTGGGAAAAGAACTAATAAAACTTTTAAATGCAGGGTTCATTCGGGAAGTACGTTACCCCACATGGATTTCTAATATGGTGATTGTCCCGAAAAAGAATGGTGGAGTAAGAATTTGTATAGATTTTACTAATCTAAACAAAGCATGTCCAAAGGATAGTTATCCGCTCCCGAACATCGATCAGTTAGTTGATGTTGTTGAAGGACACGAGATGTTATCATTTATGGATGGACAATCTGGATACAATCAGATAGCACTAGCAGAAACAGATCAGGAACAAACAGCCTTTTTCACTCTACGGGGATTGTATTGCTACACTAGAATGCCATTTGGATTACGGAATGCAGGGGCAACATATCAGCGATTAGTGGATGCAATATTCAAACCATGGATTGGGAAAACTTTGGAAGTTTATGTAGATGATATGCTAGTAAAAAGTAAATTATCTGATAATCATTTGCAGAACCTTGCTGAAATTTTTGGTACATTACGAAAATATAAAATGAAAATAAATCCAGAGAAATGTATTTTTGGTGTTACTTCAGGGCGATTTTTGGGGTATCTGGTTACAAAAAATGGAATTCAAGAGCAAAGATCCAAGCAATAACAAATATGCCGTCACCAAACAGTATAAAAAGTGTATAGAAATTAAATGGGTGTTTGGCTGCACTAAGTAGGTTCATTGCGAGATCATCGGAACGATGTAAGCCCTTTTTTGATGTACTTAAGAAGAAAAATAAATTTGAATGGAACGATCATTGTGAACAAGCATTTCAAAGTATAAAATTGCATCTCGCTACGTTGCTAGCATTACAAAAACCAGAACCAGAGGAAATATTAACTTTGTACATAGCAGCAACAGAAAATTCAATCATTGGGGTAATGGTACGAACAAATGAGAAGATTGAAAAACCAATATATTATATCAGCAAAACTCTGAACTCAGCAGAAAGAAATTATACCAAGATTGAACAATTTATTTTGTCAGTAGTATTTGCTACTCAGAAGTAACGCACTTATTTTCTTACTCATTATGTTCTTATACCAACCAAAGCACCGTTGGAATCAGTTCTAAAGAATACAGGGAAAGTAGGAAGAATAGCGAAATGGAATGCTCAGCTAGAACAATTCAACATTATTTATGAAATACAAACTGCGCTGAAATCTCAAATTCTAGCTGATTTCCTGGCATATTTTCCAATCGAGGAAGAATATGAAATTCAAGGGTTACCAGGATGCGAAGAAGAAGATCCATTAGATATTTTGGATTCAAATAATTCACAACGATGGGAAGTTTTTGATGGGTCACAAAATAAAGAGGGAGCAGGGATAGGTATTGTGATTACAGCACCAAGGGGCGAACATTTGGTACATTCATTTCGTCTTGAGTTCGAAGAACATACGAATAACATAGTAGAATATGATGCAGTGGTTCATGCTCTCAAACTCATTATTGAGTTAGGAATAAGTGATGTTAGACTCACAAGTGACTCACAGTTGGTAATTCGACAAATCGAGTTAAAGTGTCAAACATTGATGAGGACATGGAACGATATAAAAATCTCGTACAGAATTTAGCAGATCATATTCCAAACATTGTTTTTCGACATTTGTCCCGTGAAAAGAATCGACATGCTGATACACTTGCATATGTTTCGTCCATGATAAATGATCCAACCGCTAAAGCATTAAAAATTGGAAGAATATATGAGCCATCCATAAGAGTACATGTATTAAATAACATAGAAGAAGATGGTGTGATGGAAGAAGTCCATGACCCAGCAATACGGAACGCCATACCTGTACCGCAACAAGAAGATGACCAATCAAATGAACCAGATTGGAGAATCCCGATACATCAATATTTACAAAATAAATTGTTACCAACAGATTCTAAAGAAGCAAGGAAAATTCAACTCAAGTCAAATAGTTACCAACTCCGGGATGGAATTCTTTATCGAAATTCTTTTCTTGGACCATTATTTCGATGTTTATCTCAAAAATAAGGATTGCGAATTCTCAAAGAAATACATTATGGAGATGCAGGAAATCACAGTGGGAGACGATCGCTAGCATTAAAAGCCAAAATCCAAGGCTACTATTGGATTTCCATGTTAAAAGATTCGGAAAAAATGGTTCGAAGGTGCGAAGAGTGTCAGCGATTTGCGAAGAAAATCAAAGCACCAGCTACAGAGTTGAATTCGATACTTAGTCCATGGCCATTTGCAAAATGGGGAGTTGATATAGTTGGACCATTAGTTGAAGGAACAAAGAAAAGGAAATATTTAATTGTAGCTACCGATTATTTTACCAAATGGGTAGAAGCGAAAGCATTAGCACGAATCAGAGATGTGGATGTTTTCACGTTTCTATTCGAGAATATCATTTGTAGATTTGGGATTCCCGCAGCAATAGTTTCAGATAACGGAAAACAGTTCCAAGGAAAGAATATCGATATGTTATTTGAAGAATTTAATATTCAAAAACATAAGTCCACACCCTTCTATCCGCAAAGCAATGGACAAGCAGAGTCTACAAATAAAACAATCGCAATAAATTTGAAGAAAACATTGGATGGACATTATAAAAAGTGGTGCGAACAGTTACATAACACGTTATGGGCATATAGAACCACGAGAAAAACTTCAACTGGAGAATCACCTTATCTTCTTACCTATGGAACGGAAGCGGTAATACCAAAAGAAGTTATTTTACCCACAACCAGAACGGAAGCATGGGAAAAGAATCTTAATTCAGATCTTATGTTACAAAAGTTGGATGATTTGGAAGAAAAAAGAGAGGTGGCACTCCAGAAGATGGAAAATTATCAAAGAGGATTGGCTCGAGAATACCACAAACGTGTAAAATCACGAAACTTTGTCCAGGTCAGTATGTTTTACGACAAATAACGGAACACCAAAAGGATAAAAGTGCAGGAAAATTCGCACCAACTTGGGATGGTCCATACATAATTCAAGCATCTGCAGGGCGAGGATCGTACTATCTTCAGAATATGCAAGGAGAAATTTTATAGCATCCATGGAATGCACAATACCTAAAGCTTTATTATCCATAAATAACAATGAAGTGTTGACACAAAATAAAGGTATATAACCTTTTAATTCAGTAATTTCTTTTATAATTTGATTACTCCAGGAACATCATATTCTGAAAAAACGCTCCGATTAGCGATATAATCAAAATTTCATTATTCCAGGAACATTATATACTGGAGAGCGCTCAAAATTACTCCAGGAACATCTTATTCTGGATAGCGTTACGATTGACGACACAATCATATATAAAAGGTAAACATCCTTAAAGAATTTTATTAACAACGAAATTCTTATAAAGAAGGGGTTCCTAATTATTGGTTTATCAATTTTCAGAGTACAGTTCGGGACCAACCCTGTATCTTACCCCTGGCTCGGGTTTGTTTCTTATGTGTGGGATCTCGAATAACATGACTTGAGGTAAAATACACTTCAATTCATGGTACTTAGAAAATCATATGATAACCAAAAGATTACTTAATCAAATTTTCTTGTGCAGGAAACAATGGTAAAAACATACCAAAATAAAGAAGAAATAAGTTACGAGAGAAAATTCTTGATTAAGGAAAGTCAGACAAAACACAAAATGATGAAGCTAACAACAGACAAAGTCATAAAAGACATGATCAAGCATCGGGAGGATTGGATCGAGATGGTGGTGGCGGAACCGTGGGCACAGTGGTACGTTTACTAAGCAATGAAGGATCGGACTGAGCACGCTCTAAAGCAGTATTAAAGGACATCGTAATTTTTGCTTTAGCATCCTGTCTAACCCAATGAACAAAGTCATGCCCAAAGTTGATTTCTTTTTGAAGCTCTTCAATCTTTTGTTGATCTTTTTCTATTTAAACACCAAGACGCAACCTTTGATCTTTTTCTGCATTTAATTCTGTAATTAACCCTTCAGATTTTGAATGCAATGATACAATTTCTCGTTCACGGGCCTCAATCTTAGAAAACTCAACATTCAGTTGAGCTTGTAAATTCCGGATTTTTGTTACACTAAGAGTCACGTTATTTTCAGAAATCTTTAACTCTTTAGTGATGTTTTTTACTGTATCATTCGCAACATTGAGTTCAGTCTCTACTAGTGTTGCACGATCCTTAGCTTCATTGACTTTCTTTTCAAGTTCTGAAAATACAATAAAATATTAGATAAATTTTATGGTATAATAAGCCAAATGATCAGATAAACCAAAATGTACCTCTAACAACAGATTTAAACTCTATTTCTTTCAGAGTTAGTGATTTTACAACTTCTTCATATTTCGATTCAGCTCTATTACGCCTCCAAGTGGCTAAATCAAAACTGTTTCAATTGAATTAGTTTTTCTCTAACCACATTCATCTCTGTGTAGATTTCCTTTGCACGATTATTCAATTGTGCCATTCCACGATCGTACCTAAATAAGATTTCCAAGTCTTCCACTGGACCCAGGATAAAACTTAAATTTCTCATATAAGTAAATAAAACAAAATAATAACGAAAGCAAAATAAAGAACAAACCTTGGTTTTGATTCTGAAGATTTTGATTTTTAACTTCAATAACTTGGAGTTGTTGCTGATGCTGCTGATGTTGTTCTTTATGTTGTTGAAGTTGTTGTTGAAGGAGATCGTTTTGTCGCTTCAAATCATCATTTATTTGTTCTAACACATCATTCCCTCGTTTCGTCCTATCTGATTCACTCTTGAACAGTAACTCCAACATAGTAGCCCGAGCCTTATAAAATTTATAGACACTAAACAAGCAGTCGGTGCTATATTGAAGTTGGGACAAAGCTTGTTGTGGGTAAGAATACAATGGACCTTCAGCAACAGCTAAAATTTCGGTAAAGGAAGAAGGAGGATTCAAAGGAAACGATTGATCATCATCTTAGACCATGCATCCCGAGATTCTTCCATTGGGATTGCACTAAGTGCATCCCGTAATCGAGACATAGAAGATGTGTCAGATTTAAGAATATCAGGATATGCTGAGGTATTCAAAAGTCCCTGAGAAAGAAACCATTTGTAAGCCTCTTCTTCGTCACCGATTAGATTAATACCTTCATCGACTCTGGTACTGAAATTTTTTCACTAGAAAGATATTTTTGAATAGAGGGATCAACATTGGGTATCTCAGCATCGACCTCAACAGTAACAGGAGAAGATCGAACCAAAGTCTCATTAGGTACGATCAATTCAGAAAATACCTCAGCAGTACCTTCAACTTCAGAAGGGATCGAAACATTAGGAGCAATTGTATTAGAAGAAGGAGAAAGCTCTTTTTCAATACGATCTTCGTTAATAGTATCATTTGCCTTTTTAATGAGAGTAGCATCGACTTCGACATTCACTTTATCTACATAATCTTCGATACCACCAGTTTGATTTACTTCACCATTATTCTCCGAAGTATTCTCTTCTTCAACATGGGTTACTTTATTC
>JAJJMC010019063.1:6261049-6340197 GCA_023531435.1 Papaver californicum
CAAATTAGAGAATCAAATTTAAAGTTATCCAGTAGAATTTACGGTTGGGTTTTGGCTGAAAATCCAACCGTAAAATTATTATTTTAGTTCTACGGTTGGGTTTTGGCTGAAAACCCAACCGTAAAACTGTAGTATGAAAATATGACAGATTTACGGTTGGGTTTTGGACAAAACCCAACCGTAAACCTGTCACATTTTTCATTTTGCCAGTTTTACGGTTGGGTTTTGCCTGGAAACCCAACCGTAACACTAATGTGTCTGGGTATTTTTACCGGGATTTCCCAATGCATGGTTTCCAACTTCAAATAACTGGAAAATAAATTTTAAGTTTAATTTTTATAATTCACGTGCAAGTTAAATTCAAACTTCAAATCCAACTTCACATTAAATGTATAAGTAACTCACCTACACAAAAGAAAACCATAGACATAGAGTTAGGGAGAAGGAGGAGGGGTAGGTCAATGACTTTGACGAGCTCTTTTTTTGCTCATAGCATTACGATGAGCAGCACCGCCACGAGTACGATCTCCAGCACGACCGCCTCGAGTATGAGCACCACGTTGCGCATCCTCGGCTTCATCATGTGTCTCTTCATCCGATGCTTGCGGCTATCTTCTAGTAGTACTCGCATCTGTAGTCGCGCCTCTTATAGCGGGTCTACTCCTCTTTAAAGTCCGTTGCACATCCTCAACTTCATGATGAACCTCCCTAATCAAAGCTTGGAGTTGGTCAGGCGTCCTCATATCAATTGTGCTTAGGCATGGATTAATAGAGTCCGCCAATGCAACGGCTTTCTTTTTCTATTCACATATGAAAATAAAAGTAGGATGAATGTTTAGTAATAAATCTTAAAAACATTAATAACAAAAATAATGTACGTACCAAATTGAAATATGCCTTCTTCCAGAAATCATCTTCTGTGTTGATTGCCAGAGTCTCAGGATCATTGTTAATGATAGTTGGATGATCAAAATGGCGATACCAATCCAAGTAATCTTCTGCAGCCTCTTTTGTGCCCGGAGAGGGAGTTAACTCATTCCTTTGGACTTGGTATTTCGGATCATTGCGGTTATTCCAAACCGCGACCGAAGGCGTTGGCTCATAGTTTAGCACGATGTTTGGCCCTTCGATCATCGACCCATTCGCACACAACTTAAACATTTCGTGTGTCACCGTTGTTTGGACGTATCCATATTGGCGGAGAGTTCGGCGGGGGTTGGACATCACGTACCCAAACGGATGGTACAAAGGGCCGTTGTAGCCTGCCACGTCCGACAATACACGTAAATCCTCAACATGTCCATCACCCTCTATGCTAATCTTCACATAAGGATCGAAAATAACATCTTCAACCGTGAAAGCATCAATTTATGTTCTCATCTTTGCTATGAGCACTTCTTTATATTTTGCCTGGGTCCCGGTGAAGACGAATTTCTTTCCCGTAGGTCCAGTAACATCACCGCTCGTTTGAGGAGCCAGTCTGGGAAAGTGATCATATACCCATGCCTATGAATATAATAAATATTAATATAAGAAAATGAGAAAAAAATAAATTAAAGTTAAACAATGAAATTCAAACAATAAATTACCTGAAGCAGACCGGTATTACCGGCAATCTCAGTTCCCCTAACCCTCGAAGCTTTTCGAAGGTTAGCAAGTAGGTAAGCCAGGATGGCAGTTCCCCACGAGTACTGATGCGTGTTCCCGAGATCACCCTGAAACCACTGAAGATAGTGAACGTTGACCCTGTTTCCCGAGTTGTCACCAAAGAAGATGGTGCCGAGCATATATAGCAGATAAGCTCTGGCTGTTCGAATAGCTCTGGTGTCATCTATGACGACCCCAGCCATTTCCAACTTTGCGGTCCCTCCAAACTTCTCTCTTAGTGAACGCAACAAAATTTTCCTGCTCATAGCTTGACCTTTCTTCGTTGGCATCCCCGGCTTATCTCCACTCACCAATTTAAACTCAGATTCGGCTTCGGTCTTCTCCCATCCAAGTGTATCTTTAACAAGTGCATAAACATCACTCCATGACATGTTGTTGTCAAAACCCTCAAACACCGATTTACCATCCACCTCCAGGCCAAGAATTGATTGGACATCATCCGGCGTTATAGGCATCTCGCCGAATGGGAGATGAAACGTATCGGTTTCATGCCAATAACGTTCCCTGAAGGCTGCACAGACGACACCGTCATACTCCCACATCGAATTGGTAATTCCGGGAGCTAACCCGGTACCATTTACGAGAATTTGTACGGCCGTACATTCATCAGTTAAGGGCCAATGTTGAGCCCTTTGACGAACCAATTTCTTGATCGCCTGTGTATGATCCTACAAAGAATAAAAACAAATTTGTTTTACTTACAAAAGTTAACAAACCAAAATTTAACAGAATAAGAGAAGTGATTAGAATAATACCTTGGTCGCTGCAACTTTGGCAGCCCATGAATGGGGATAACCAAATAATATTGCAGATTTGTCTGGGGCCTCACCCCATAGTCCTCCATTCCTCCTCTTAGGCCACAGTTGAGGTTCGGCCTTTTCTTTGGGAATTTCTTTGGCAACCATTTTCTTTGCCTTTTCTTTTCGAATTTCTTTACCTTTGCCTTGGGGGACATGTTGTTCTCTGTCCCGCTCTTCTTCTTCGTGTTGTTGCTCTTGTGGTGGTTCTCTAATCACAAGAGACCTCTAGGTGTGGGTAGATCACCCAAGCCTTGGAACACATTATATTCCTTTTCTGCAATTTGAGGAACACTACCAGCACCTACCTCAAAAGAGGGATTATGAGTCTTACTCACGCCTCTCTTCTGAACCCCTAAATGCTATCCCTGGCGAGGGGTTGGAGTGTGAGAAATTGGTGTTAAATTGTTATCCCTCTTATTCTTCCTACAACACACAAGCAATACAAGTTAGATAATTTCCAAGCAATTCAACTTCAACTAAAAAAAAATTCACTACACGGGATTATTAACGGTTGGTTTTTCTCAAAAGCCAACCGTAAATTTTGTCCCATATTTTACGGTTAGGTTTTAACACAAACCCAACCGTAACTCACATGTAGCTGATGTGCACATCATTTTTTACGGTTGGGTTTTTCTTAAAACCCAACCGTAATACAAAAACAAAATTTTTATGAGCGCTATTGTTACGGTTGGGTTTTTTCTCAAAAGTCAACCGTAAACTTTTAGTACAAAATGTTGTCCATATTTTACGGTTAGGTTTTAACGAAAACCCAACCGTAAATTGTTTTTAAAAAATGGCGCAAATTGTTTACGGTTGGGTTATCTTTTGAAACCCAACCGTAATATCCTGAACTATTCCTCTTCTTCCCTTTGATTTACGGTTGGGTATTGAAAATAACCCAACCGTAATACTCAAGAACATGAAATATTACGGTTGGGTTTTCACACGGACCCAACCGTAATATCAACTGTGTCCAACATTTTTTTCCCAGAAACACAATCAAACATGCAAATAAATCAATTACAAGTTCTAAGAATACATGGGTTTTCTACAATACCTTAGATACACCATTGTTGGACTTTTCGGTGCTTGATTTTGCTTTTCACTATGGATTTCTTCTTGAATCTCTTGATTAGGTTGAAAGGAGCAGGGTTGATTGCCATCACTACTACCTTTAACGCCTTTAGTATGCTTCTTCATCTCGAATTGTTGAGTTTAATCGACAATGATTGTTACGAATCGGCGATGAATTGAGATGGATTACGGTTGGGTTTTTCTTGGGTTTAGTTTTTTAAAGTTATGAAAAATGTTATAAGAGTTTAAGTTTTAATTGGTATAATGGTAAAATCGGTATTTAACAAAACTCGAAGGGTAAAATCGACATTTAACAAAATCCCTAGAACATCCCTTATCGTAAAATTGGGTCACCTCGACTCAACTGGGAGCCCACAATTGAATTTAGAACTCCTATATCAGGCTTCGTTTTTAAACATCTACAACCAAATTGTCCAAATTTGAGAAGAATTAAACTCCTGATTACAATTTAGTTGATTAATGTATTCGGATATCCACCCTCTGTTTTAGATAACATCTCATTAACAACACCTAGACTGAAAATGCCTTTTTCTGTAGATTTCTATATCACCAGAGTGATACAAAAAAGCTTTATATTTAAGAATGGAAAACTACCGAATCAGACCATTTGATCTCATCTTTTAATAGTAAATGCCTAGTTTTAGATATAGATATATATATGAATAGTTAGTACTGGGCACTGGGGACCTGGGGTGGGTGTAGCAACTAGCAACTACGATGGTGATTGATGATGATCGGATGATATTTAACTGTAGATGGGCATGATGACATGGATAAATGAACAGGATGGATGGATGGATATGGATACTATTTTCTTAATCTCTTATACAAAAGTAGAATTTTAAATTTTGGTTGTATGATATAAATTTTTTAGATGATTTTTTTTTCATATATACTCTTATTTATTATGATAAATGTTATTAAAAATAAATAAATTATTTTTATCATAAAATAAAATTTAAAATAAAATAAAAAACATCATGAATATTTATAAAATTAAAAAAAGAAAATTATTCTAAAACTAATTGTAAATTCCGCTATATACATGGAAGGAGAAAGTATATTAAAGAAATGGGACCCAGCAGGTAATGATTATTGAAATGGGTCAATGAAAATGAAAAAGGCAAATCAAAATGGCTATTCCTGTTAATAAAATGATTAAACTTAAAACAGAAAAGTGGATGATTGTGAAGACTGCGCGAAGTTATAGCCGCCATTTTTCTTTTTCCTTTACCTCTTTCTTTTCGTGATCATTAATAGTGCATAGTACAAAAAAACTAATAGGCGTAAGGAAATTTCAATCATCTTCTTAAAAATGATAAATTATTGTATATTGAATGATTAGTTACAAAAAAAAGATTAGTACTAGTAGTAGTGGTGGAGGATTAAGTTAGTGGAGTGTGTTTTCTAATGATTTTGTTCCTTCTTTAGTTTACGATTGTTGGTTTACCTATAATTAATTAAGCAAGCATTATGCAACTTCTCTGAAATGAGAAAAGAAAAAACTTTATTAGTGTGAGAGAAATCTATAAATCTAAACACATTGTTAAGAAGAGAATTACAGCCATAGAATTAATAGAGTAATCTAGATTTTCAAGGGTTCTGCTTAAATATTTTGTGTAGTGTTTTGTCAAAAATTTCTTCTATAGTTTAATCTTTATCAAATTCTCGCCTTTAGACTCTAGACTCTATAGACTGTGATCTCTCTCTCTCTTTCTAGACTCTAAGCTTTCTTCCTTTATCTCTCTTTCTCTATAACTCTACTACTCTTCTAACTAATCTAATCTAATCTAATCTAATCTCTATAGGGGTTTGAGTAGGTGTTGCTTTCTCTACACGTGATTCAAATCAAGTTTAAGTGTCTCTTGGAATGGCTGCACCATCGTCATCTTAATTCATCTCAGTTTAATCCACCCCACCATACACAACTCAAAACCCACCCCCCATCTCTCTTGGATAATCTTCTATTTAAGTTTAAGACTCTCACCCACACTTTTCATAGTCCACTGATCATTAACCTGGCTAACAAACTATTAGGCAGAGTCAAAGAGAGTGAAAGAGTGAGAGAAAATTAATACACTTTAGAAATTCAGTTTTAAGTTGATTAGTTTTTGTGTATGCTGCAGCTAGTGTAGGTTATCTTACATCTAATTAATGGATGAAATGATAAAAATCTTGGGGTGGGATGATTTGATGATGATGAAGAAGGCGTTTTTGAGAGATGATAATAAACAAGAAAGAGTTGTAGTAATTAGAGAATATGACGAAGAAAAAGATAAGTTAAATGTACAAGAAATGGAAAGAAAATGTGAAGTTGGTCCTACCAATGGTGAAACTTCTCTTTACACAGATGATTTAGGTGACCCTGTTTCTCGTATTCGCCATTCTCCTACTTCTCTCATGCTGGTAAACATCTTTCTTTTTCTTAACTTCCATCTTCATTTTTGTTACTACTGTTTTCTTTTTAATCTTTTTTCGTTTATCTAGCTACTGTCGCTATTTTCTCAATGCAGGAGTAAGTGGGTTCTTCTTGAGTACTATTTTGTTGTTAACTAGTTTGTTTCTTTCTTACTATATCAGGTAGCTGAAATGGAGAATGATAACGATCAAAAAGAGATAGTGGGTCTAATTAGGGGATGCATCAAAACTGTTACATGTGGTAAAAAACTTTCTAGGAATGGTAAAAATGGTAACGGAAATGATATTATCATCAACAGCAATATTCAAGGCAATAAGTTTATTCCTGTTTATACTAAACTCGCATATATCTTGGGATTGCGCGTTTCTTCTTCTCACAGGTACTACTCCTTTTTTTTCTTCTTACTTACGATTTTTAAAACCCTTCTTTCGATAAAATTTTAAGACAATCCTCTTTTACTTACACTCATTTACACGTGTGGACCTAAACAAAGATAATCTGAATCAGAGTTAGTTTTTGATCGGCATCTGAATCAGGAATATCCTTCCGTTGACATGTTTTTAGTACTGAAAAAAACAATGATTTTCTGATCATCATAATGTGGGCCATAGAATCTGATGTAACTAGAGTGTAAGAAATAGTGTGTGTATCCTTTTGAAATAGATACTCACAGTCTCATACTAGTATTTATCAAGTGTTTTTTACTTCTTCCGGTTTTCAGGCGAATGGGTATCGGGTTGAAGCTGGTCAGCCGACTGGAAAACTGGTTCGCAGAAAACGGGGCAGAATATTCTTACATGGCCACTGAGAAAGACAACGAAGCTTCAGTTAAGCTCTTTACAGAACGATGTGGGTATTCAAAGTTTCGAGTACCATCCGTATTAGTTCAACCCGTATTTGCTCATCGTATTCGGATCTCAAAAAGGATTCAAATCTTTCGTCTAACAACATCTGAAGCCGAGAAACTATACCGTGCTCGGTTCTCAACAACTGAGTTTTTTCCCCGTGACATAGACTCGATTCTCAACAGTAGACTAAACCTCGGAACATACTTGGCAGTTCCACACGGGACGTTCCCGTCCACTTCATGGCCTGGGTGCGATCAATTCTTATGTAACCCACCCGAGTCATGGTCCATACTTAGCATATGGAATACCAAGGAGGTATTCATGTTAGAAGTTCGGGGAGCATCACGAACAAGACATGCTTTAGCAAAGACGACAAGGATTATGGACAGGGCATTACCTTGGTTGGGTATACCATCCGTGCCGCAATTATTTAGGCCATTTGGATGCCATTTCTTGTATGGTCTAGGCGGAGAAGGGCCGAAATCAGTGAAATTGATGAAAGGATTATGCAGTTTCGCACATAATTTGGCCAAAGAAAGTGGTTGTGGTGTAGTAGCAACAGAGGTATCAAGTTGTGAACCATTAAGGTTAGGGATTCCAAATTGGAAAAGATTGTCATTAGAAGAAGATCTATGGTGTATTAAGAGATTGGGTGAAGATTATAGTGATGGTTCTATTGGTGATTGGACTAAATCACCACCTGGTATTTCTATATTTGTTGATCCTCGACAAGTTTAGTGACTTTAAAAGCAAAGAGGACAAGAAAAGTCGAACGATAAAGAAACTTTTTCCTTTTCTTTTCCTTTTGGGGTGTTTTAATTTGTCTCTCTTGAAACTCTCCTTTTTTTTTTTCTTTTTTTTTTGTCATTAGTGTTCTAGTGAAGCTTTTAGTGTTAATTTCAGTGTAACTGTTGTGGTGATGATATATATGGATAGGAACAAGTGCAACGTAACAGTGGAGGAATTAGTATCAGATAAACTTATGCGTTAAGATATTTTCGGGTGCCCAATTGTGCTGTTTTTGTCTGTAAGAAAAATAGAAAATGCAATTTGATTGGTGCATCACTTGATTAATGAAATTTCACAGTTCAGCAACTGGGCACCCTGGTTAGCAATTAGGCGGTAAAAATTAGGATCGGTATACGTGCATTAATCGACTAAGTAAAATGCTAATTCAATCAACTATACGGTTAAATAGGCACGATGCGAAATAAATTTGGGAATTCTTTAATTCGTGTTTAGTGCGTTCTATATATATAAATGCGGTATAAAAAGTTCGGCATATATTAAATAATGTGAAAACAATTTACTCCCTTCGTCCACTTTATGAAGGAGAAGTTCTTATTTTTAGTTGTCCATCTGGATAGTCAGAATTGTGATATCAAATTTTTTTTGACAAATTTATCCCTTTTAATGTTGTATAGATATCACCACAATTAACTTAATGTTTCTAGCATTGAGAATATAACAAGGGATAAAATAAGAAACAATATGATTTCTTATAAATCATATATATTTCTTTATCTATGAGAAACTTGTTTTACGCGTTTATAAAGTGGACAAAGGAAGTACGCTTAAAATTTATATGATTTATAACACAAAATATGTTACATTTTATGTTGAAATGTGATTTAAATGAAAAATATCGAAACCACATGCATTTATTACCGCCAAAGAAAGCATGGCTCAATGGTTAAGGGTCATTAGGGGGATTTGCAAGGTCATAAGATTAATTCCCAACAATCAGTTTCTGAAAGAAAAAAATTAAATCCATTGAAACACATGTAGATCACGTGTGAATTAAAATATATATTTCTATCCGGATTTAAATAATATAGAAAATATTTAATACGCGTTAAATTTGTATTTTACTAATTATTATCCATAAAGGTATAATTGTAAAGAATATTTAAAAACATTTCTCTCTCGTATGAATTAAAATATACGTTTCTATCCGGATTTAAATAATACAGAAAATATTTAATACGTGTTAAATTTATATTTTACTAATTATTATCAATAATGATATAACTGTAAAGAATACTTAAAATATACTCCTCTCTCCTCTTTGTCTTAAGAATTGTGCAAATTTAAACTAGGTCATCTGTTTACGAACGGAGGAAGTAACAAACTTAAACAGTTCTTATGGTATAGTATTTTGAATCTATTAATTACGACGATCATGTCATTATTTTCTCCTTTCTCTAATCAAATAGTAAAAAAAAAAAAAAAATTATTTTCTCTTAAAAGAAACCATTTTTTTTCTTGTTCATGGTGATTAATAGTACAATCTTTAGCAATAGGTGGAATATGAAATGAACAAAAATAATATCGGGTAAGGAGTTAATTTCTGTGATAATCTTCATCGTTATTAATACAAATAAACTTTTTTGGGTTAAATTTTTTAAAGTGTGCCTTTGAGTAGATTTGATTAAGCTATGTAATCATTAGAAAATCATCTCTTGTTTTTTTTGGATGTCTTTGATAGTGTATCTGTGATAATTGTGATTATCACTAATCACAGTTGTGGTGATAGTTACGATTAACATAACTAGTGATAATTATGATTTTTATTGGAAATAGTAAGTAGAAGTTAAAAATTATAATTATCACCGATCACTAACTTGTGAAAATTTAAATATTCACACGCCAATAAAAACTTAAATTTTTTCTAAATAATTTGAGTTTTTATTCAGCCATTGGTCTAAGGTAGTTTTTAGATGAGTTTTTTTTTGAAGTAATTTTAGGGAGTTATTTTAGTTGAGTTTTATTAGGATTAGTTTTTATCACAATATATAAAATTTTAATGATGGATTTTTAATACATAAGAAAATAATTTGGGCTGTAAATAATTTTCCCCGATAAATATCTAATATATCTAGTGCAGATCATCTGCTTCATTTTTTTGTTTGAAATCGACTTTTTGACATAGTTCTTCATGCACCTAAACAAGTAGGATTATGTAATACAAGTTTTATTGTGTAGTGACGTTTTTTCTGATCAGTCAGTTTTTCTTCAAACAAGTAGGATTATGTAATATTATCACATTCCAGAGGCACCTGTGAGCGAGTAGCGCATTCATTTAGTAAGTAATGATTTTACATATGCGATGACATGTTTATCAATGAATCAAAGAACATCTTTATTGACTTCATCCAGTAGGATCGTGTAATTTTCCTACATACCTAAATCGTTCATGAGAAAAATTAATATAATCTGTGGGTTATCACCTCGTTAGTACAAACATCTTACCACCAAAATCCCAGTTAAAATAAAATGAAACAAAATTTTTATTTGAAGAAATCCGTCTAAACTACTTACTGACTAATTCAACTTAAACAACATACCAAATCACTCACACCCCATTAATTCAACCCAAACCCCATTAATAAGGTTATAACATTCTTCTTCTTCTATAACAAGCACCACCACAACCAACTAGCATCACCACCACCACCATCGCCAACCAACAACACCACCCCAATCACCACTACCGCCACCACCAATACGAGCACCACCCCACCGTAAAAATACCATCACCATCATCACTAGCACCACCAACCACCATCGGTGCCACTGTCACTATCATCGCCAACTAACATTGAAGGCAAAGCAGGAAGATTTCGTGAGACTTTGCTTGGTAAACGTGTCGATTATTCTGGGCGTTAGTAGTTGTTGTTCTTGTTTCTTTAGTACCTTCAGTGGTTCCTATACCTATCATGTTCACCGCCAGCCACCACCTCTAACTCCATCTCCACCGTCAATACCAGCACCACTCCACTACCACCAACCAACATCAACATCAGCACCACAACCACCATTACCACCAACAACCAACACCACTGCCACCACCAACACCAACACTATCCCACCACCACCGACTAGCAAACACCACCACCGACCAGCACTACCATCAATACCACCACCACAAACCAGCAACACCACCATCAAAAACTTACCATATCAATAAAACATTGGTTTCAACGATAAAAATTAGTCAAAAATACGTTGAAACTAAATTTGGTTTCAACATAAAAATGCCATTTCACCAACATAACTTCAACGAAGAAACCAAATGCACCAAACTGAATAAACTAAGAAAAAAAAATTATCACTAAAACTTTGGTTTCACGATAAAAAATAGGCAAAAATCAGATAAAACCAAATTAATTTGGTTTCAACAAAACTTACTGTTTTCACCAACAAAAACATTAGTTTCAACGTTGTTTAGTTTTTGCAAAATTTGATGAAACCAATTTTTTTTCCATTTCACCAACACAAACGTTAATTTCGATAATGATGATGTATCAGCATTTTCTGATGATGATTCTCGACGATGATGATTTTCGACGATGATGATCTGAAGGTGTTGGTGGCGGATATGGACATGTAGTGGTGGGGGAGAAAAGATAAGGAAAAGGAGTCTATAGGGGAGGAGGAGGTGTTGTTGATGTAAAATCAGGACAAAGAAATAGAAGAAGGTATTGGTGGAGGAGACAGAGGTGTTGTTAGTGGAAGGAATGGAAATGACCGTTGGTTTAGTGGTGGCGGAGGTACTGCTGGTGACAAATTTGAACATAAAAGTAAAAGAAAAACGAAGGAGGTGTTGGTGGAGGAAATTGAGGTGTTGTTGCTGCCAGATCTGTCTTTTCTCACTGGTTTTGTGAGACCCCAAATATTTTCTTAGGTTTAACTTAACCCGTTAGTTACATTCTGCGGTTAAAGTTCCTAAATGTCTTATACTCGAGTGTCTTTAACACTTATAGATTTCTCCATAAGAAATTTTAGTGCCTAAATTGAAATGTCTGCTTAGTGTAAACCTTTGGGTGCTTTAACAATTAAGCATGCAGCTGGACACGTGTTTATTAGGTTCCGCCAAGGCTGCAACGAAATAGATGAAAACAGTTGTGTTTTTTTTTTGAGAGGGCTCAGTTCATTTTCTTTAGCTTCTAAAATCTTCCACCTCTAACTCTCACAAAAACAGTAGCTTTTGGTTGGAGTTCACGTTTTTCTTTTAAGAAAAACCAAGTTTTCTTCTCTTTAGAAACACACATGAAACTTTATTCCTTCCCTTTGATTAGGTGTTGAATTCAGGTTGGTTTTAGAATTCAAAGAATCAAAACAAGTAAATCAAATTCGTTAGTGGTGTAAAAGGTTCAAAGTATTATAGAGAAAAGCAACGGTAACTTTTCTTCTTCCTTCAACACACAACAAAAAATTGGTGGTGTATGAATACTGATTTCATCAAGGTTTTTGTTGAAAAATTCATTTCTTCAATTCGTGACATGGGTAGTTTATAATCACCTTCAATTTTTGTGTTTAGTAGCTCAATTTTGTTAATTGTGAATTAGGGTTCTTGGTTGGAAATTGGGGGTTTTGATATAGTTCATAATATTATTGTTAATTTTTGATTTAGGTATGTATTAATCATCATGAGTTGCTATTACATCGATTTGGTTTGCTGGAATTTCTCTTGACCAATTCATGCTTAGAACATCTTGCATGCAACTTTAAACCCTAGAATTCATGTTTGGTTTTACTGATATCTTGAGATACAATGGTTAGATTATGCTGAAATACTTATATGTGATATGTCATCTTGTGATGAAAGTACGGTATAAATTTCATAAGAATCAGGTCCCATTTACTACTGCAAAGATTTCATAATCCATGACTGCATTATGCAGATTTTAAATCTGGAACAACTGACTGATCTTAGTGTTTCCTATTATACGTATATCAGATGAAGCTGAATTTTTAGTATGTTATTTAGTATTCTTCAAGTAACTTTATGTAAAATTTTCAAAGAAATTTGATCTCTGTAGGTACCCGAAACAGCTGTGTTTCGGAGTCTCTAGGTACAGAATTTGGTTAGAACATGGATATGTTTGATACCTCTAGTTTTGAAGTTAGGTTGAGCAAAATTAGTTTGTTTTTGGATATGATAAACCCATTTACATGATGATACTACTGTATACATTTCAAAGCAATTTGATCTTGGCAACTACCCCTAATAGGCAATGTTCTTCAGATTCGACTGTAGGATTGCAGCCTGAACTGTGCATATAAAATCCGTCATTACTTGATATCTAACCGTCACTTTCAGTTTAAATTTTTATAGCACGTCCATGATGTAGTTGTGAATGTATGGTTAAAATTTTATCATGTTCCTACAAGTATAAGACATGTTTTTGACAGGGACATCAGACTATGTTCCCAGGGCATATTCCTGAATTTTCATGTATATGGTTGAAGTCTTGTGTTATGTTTGAATGTGTTGAGCAAATTGAATGTTTTATATAGTTGATATTATATATTTCAGCCTGTAGAACTAAATTGAATGTGTTGGAGCTTATTTAAGAGCTGAATTCTTATTTGATAGCTTGTTATTCGTCGAAGCTATTCCGTGTTAAACTATTTGTTGAGAGGTCAGGTCCATAATAGTTATCGCGCTTGTGAGTACCAATAGCATGAAATTGGTGTGTCTATGGAATCATGCTTACTTTAGTTTTGTCGAGCATATATATGCATTGGACATCAGGCTCACTGATAGACACATTTTAATGTCTAATTTGCACCTTAATTTCTATTGAGTTAGTATTCGATTCTGCACTTATTACGTGTTTTTATGCTTTTGTAGGTACATTAGAAGAATAAAGATTTGTGGAAAAATTGGCTCAAAAAAGTGTTATTGGCACCCCAACTTGGATAAGGGGACCCCAGGATCGGAACGAGTCGAATCGGCCCAACTCATCGGGAACACGGGTTAATCCCGTGAGAAGCTGATGTGAACTATTTTCACGTAAATTTTGTGTTGATTTGCGATTCTAAGTGTCCCACAAGTTAGAAGATATCCATACAAGACCCACACAACCAATTCTACACGTTTTTAGCCGGAAAAAGTGGCTCCCGGAGTGAATTTGGACGGAAAAAGGAGTCATTCTTTGATTCGGATTTGGGAGAATTTTGGAGAGTTTTGGGGAGTTCTATTAGGTTTAGAACTCTCCCTAGGGTTTGTATAACCTATAAATACCAAGAGAAGCCGATGAAAAAGAGGATAGAAGCCTAAAGAATCGTTTTTTGGAGTCGTCGGAAACTGCACCCTATCACCGGTAAGTTTCTGGTTCTTCACGTGAAGGAAGAAGAAGCCAAAACAACAGGTTTATGTGTTGCAGTTCCTGTTTCCATTCCTGTTGCGCTTTCCCTTTCCTCTTTTTGCTGCTTAAATCTTTTGCAACAGCTGAACCATGTCCATGTAACACTTATACACGTCCCGGTTCAGCTGTTCACCATTATTTCATCTTGTAATCAACGTTTTGAGCAATGAAAGGGTATTTTGAGCAAGTTTTCTTCACCATGAGCTAAGTATATTTACTGGGATGATGGAGGAGGTTTTTCCCTCAATATTATGTGGTAAGTCTAATTTAATTTAATTTCTTTATAATTCTTTACTTATTAAATTGCATAGATTTGAAATAGAAAAACGGTTTTCATTCAGTAGTGGTGTTTTTGTTTGATGGTCATGCTGGGTTGACAACCTCTGATGTCCCATGCTTGTGATTTACCTCTGCTTGTTTACATAAAATCATATTTTGGCAGTATTTGAGCTTAACTTATTTAAAAAGAATTACATGATTAATCACATAATTTGTTGGAAATAACTGAGTCCTGATTCCTGGTTTTCTCCATCTTTGATAAAATCATCTCTAGTTTTGCTTTGTTTTATTTAATTAGATTAAGTCTATTATTTTCTAAAATCATTATCTTCACAAGTCTAGTAACGAACTCTTTTTACCACTATTCTAAAACACATCACTCACTCACATAATCTTGTGGTTTAGTGTGGTTTACATGCATTTATGTGGTGGTAAATTTATGTTATAATGTTGAAATGGTATGTCTACAGAAGTACTATGTAGCTTTAAAATTGTAGTGACACTTTATCATTTAATCTCGATTCCGCATACAACTGAAAACTAGAATGTACACTCTCTAGCATTGTTATTATTGACGTAATAGATGATTTATATCAAGTACTTTTGTGTATGATCATTATTGTAGTCTATTATTGACTTTAAGTTGCAGGTACAGGTACAGACATAGATGTTGGCATCTTGCCATTTATTGGTAGGTACTAAGGCATTTGGTACTGATGTGATGAGTTTGGGATAGTTGTTGTTATGCAATTCATATTATCCAACACTAGCGATTAGTTACTGCCACATCAAGCAGTTCATACTACTTGACGTAATAGATGAACTACGGTCGTGCTTGATCCCTTCGAGCTACGAAGGAGGGTACGTAGGCAGCCGCTCTACGGTTCAACACGAGATTGTTCATATCGTCTAAAAACAATCTAAGTGGAACCATCATGCTTTTTGTTTGCTAGATTCAATAGGTTTGATTTGGTTGAGTCGGCCTTGCTTTGTATGTTTAGAACCCCTTCCGGTAGGATCTATTTTTAGAGTTTATTTTTGTATATATTAGGAAGTTTTTGTTAGAAAATGTCGAACTGGTATTATGAGGACCAATACAATGAATATCCGACCGAATTTCAAAATAGACATTATCCATACTATCAACATTGTGTGGATAGTAATCGGGATCACCACCAACCTTTAGGAGGCTATTACTCATACCAAGGTGATCCCAATTACTATTCATACATACACCCGTCTTATGAACATGAACATGAGCAGTTACGACCTAGAAATCTTGATGATCTAGTTGTTTCTATAAAAGAATTCTTCAAGGAGTTGGCTGAGAGTACAAAAAGGTTTGGATTGAGTGTGACAGGAACAAATAGTAGTCCAAATCATTCTCTATAAGAATCACAAATACTTGGTGAGAGATGATTATTACCATCCAAGGTAATTCATATCATCTGATAAATGTACAAAACGTGCGATAAGAGATGATTATTACCATACTAGGTAATTCATATCATCTGTCTGATACATGTGATAGAGATGATTATTACCATTCCAGGTAATTCATATCATCTGAGAAGGGGTGCTTATTGCCTATAGTGGAAGGTCATACCATCCATCTAGAAATGATTACTAACTCTTTTGAGTAGTTGATATCATTTGAAAAGATAGTAGGTTGAGCTTGACCTAGTTCTGGAATTTGCCATAAAATCCGTTTGGAACGGTGGCTGATATCCCACTACCCTTGGCACTGAGACTGATCACCCCCTCACCCGTGCGGCACGGTGTGCGTTGTCAGGATTCCACTCACGAGTGGAAGACTGTGCAGCATGGTAGATTGGTAAAAGATATTGTGTCCTCACAGTAAAACGATGAGAATCATATGTAGGATTCGATGACCCCTCACCCGTGCTGAACGGTGTGCGTTGTCAGGATCCCACTCACGAGTGGAAGACCGTGCGGCACGGTAGGATGACAAGAGATATTGTATCTAAAGTTTGGTATTTGTTTGGGAGATAGTTATTACCCATTGAGGAAATTCATATTATTTTCCGGCTTAAATAGATGTTAAAAACTTCAGAGAAATTTGACAAATTCGATGACCCTCGATGTCAGTATTGTGCTTGTCTTCTTATAAAGCAGTTCAGAAGAACAGTTGCTTTGAACGACAAATTATTTAGACAAGTTGGTAACCAAATTGACAATTTGATAAACATTTGCTTGGTAACATCAAATTGGTTCGAAAAATTAAAAGTTCGGTTTCTCGAGTGGCGTATCGAGAAGTTGGAGCTGGCCCAATGGACCGAAACCCGACCCATTGGAAGCGAAAATTTTCCGGTCTGTCACAGGTTTCGTGGTGGCGGAACTACTGTTCCTGGTAGTGGTGGTGGTGGGGAGGAGGAGGAGGAGAAGGAGAAGTCGATGGAAGAAAAAGAATAAAAAATAAAAGAAGAAAGGAAGGAAGAAAGATTTGTATAAGAAGGGTGGTTGTGGTATTATTAAAAAATAAAAATGATATAATTTAAAACTTTTCAAAAGCTTGGGGTTTTTGTATCAATTTTGTTCAATATGGAGTTTTTATGGATCCCAACATATGGATGGACTATTTGTTTATTAAATTTGGCCACCTTAGTGTTTTACTCCTTATTATGAAATTAATATATCATATTCTAGCATGCCTATGAGCAATGAGAATGGGATAAAGTGTTAAAACACTATATCCCTTTTAAAATGAATGAAGATCTATATAAAGGAGTGAGATTTGCACCATGGAAAGGGAAACAACACACTAGACGGATGATGATCTCCTATTTGAGAAAAGAAATTCACTTGGACGGGTGACCATCCAAGTAAATATGTAGTTATTTTAATAATAACTAACTTACGTAAAACCTATGTTTTGGGAGTTTAATATTATAAAAAATATCCCGATGAGGAAAATTTATGCGTTTAGCTTGAACGACTGAAAATCGCTCGTGTAGGCTAGACTATCGCTCATTCCTTCGATTAAAGGGGTGTTTGAAGGAGTTGAGAGGAAAGTGGGTCTTTCCCCTACCCATAATCGCACACCAAATTTGGTGAACTCCTTCATTTTGAAGGAGAACACCCTACCCATAGCCTTGCTTTAGAAGCACCATCAATTGGTTTTTTATCTCTATACCCACATTTGGAGGAGAGAGTGTAAAAACACTCTATTTTGCCTTCTCTATTTTTATCCTCATCCTAGGTTTATGAAGATTCTTCAAAACATCTTCAAATTTGTTTGAAAGTGATAACTCACTCAAACTTTCATATTTTAACCTTACTTTATCATCAAATTATTATTTTATGTCATCCATTCTTATAATAGATATCTAAAATTTTGACATAGTTTTACACTAAAAATATCACTGATTAATTTTATAAGTCATCATATGTTATTTAAACGATATAAATATTATTAAAAAATATTAATTTGAAGATAAAAATAAAGATTACTATAATATGCAAAAACATTATAGTATGATTTTAAAAAAATCAATCTCTGTAATAGAGATAGGGATAGAGAAGCCACTGCTATGCTAAGCTGTGAAGGGCTGTAGTAAAAAAAATAAAAGGATCGGCATGTTAAGCTCTTACTTATGTCATTTCCATGCTTCAGAAAAAATAAAAAATATATCACCTTCAACCCCAATAATAATACCAAACAAACAAGAATATGCAATGAAATTCATAAACTATATATAAAATCCTTCACCAAACAAAGCAACTCGGGTTTGGAACTAGTCACCTGAAGGAACAGGGGGCCCAGATTAAGCACAATACTGGGGACAAGAGGGTCATCAACAGTTCAACATATAAACATTCACCCCCACCTTTTGGTGGAAATGCATTTAGTGGGCTTTTTTATAACTTTTTTTTTTCTTTTTTGTCTTCGGCTGAAGTTGCTTTTTCTGTCTCTTTTGAGTTTTGATGCATATGGAATCTGGATATCATCACAAGAAGTTGCCAAGTTACAAAATAAATAAAGCCTCTTCTTTTTTGTCTCCGGCCTTTACTTTCGCTTAACCCGGACAGTGGTTGGAGGTTTTAGAATCAAATTTATATGGATGTATGAATTGTGTCTCATATACATACTTTCTGCCAGTTAATGCTCATTTCTTAATAGCAAACAAAGAGAAAGTTTTGATCCTTAGACGAGGTCGGTATAAAGCAAAGTACATAAAGAACACATAAGAATAACGTGGTTCGTGCGTTAGCCCAACATTCACGAAACAATTTTAGTTTGTTTCATAATTATAATTCAAACAGTTGCAATTATAAGATATTTTATCTAAAGAGGATAATAAGCTTACACAAAGTGCAAGTTGTTTATAACTATCTCCAAGACAGTGAAGATTTTTCAATCTCCTAACGGTAGGTAGGCTGCCTTCCTACTGCTAGATTTACTCCAGGCTTCATTTCCTTCTACATATGCTGAATTTAGAAGGGGTTCACCCCGGTTTGAACCGCATGATTTTTTCTTCCCAAGCGATGAATGCTAACGCGGTAACACGTGTCCTAGATGTTAATCGTGTCCTGAGTATTTGTTCTGTCTTGGCTTGTTGGTTGCGCATCTCAAAAGACAATTTGCATCTTATAGGCGAAAAGGCGAGGAAACCATGTCTCAGTGCAAGATTTGCATTAGCCCTTCCAAGTATAAAAGGAAAACACCTTTCGTGATTTCCTCCATAAAGACCAGAAACCACTGGGAAATTTATCTTACATTTATACAAGCAAGAAGGTGAGGAACTGTGTGCATCAGCCCCTGGAAATATAAAGGAAAAACACCTTTTATGATTTCGTAAACATTTATTTTATGAGACAAACCAACCAAGATTCTCGTCTCCTTGAGTGAATTCCCACATGGTGATGCTTATGAAATCCCCCACACCCAGAGAAGTAAAATATAATTTTGCAAAACAAAGGAATGAAACACTGAGATGCTTTAGTTAGAGAACTTAACATGATTCTAGATAAATCAACTTGAAACCCATACACATTTGCCCTTTCTTTCCTAAGAGCAGTAATAGTAGTAGTCCACATTAGGAATTTCTTCCATATCATTTTTTTTAACTGGAAGAAATTGTCAGTAATTCTAAAATTCCTAATATGTCAAGGAAACTGAGAGAAAATGGGAGAAAGAAGCTCATCAATCACACCACTTCTCTTATCTATATTCTCTCTCTTACTAAGAAACTGAATACCTTCTGTTCCTTGAAGGTGTTGATTTTGCTTCTTCTTTGTTGGTAGAGCCAGGGCTCACAGATGTATCATCAGTACTACTATCATCTTGCCCACCTTTGCTTGACCATAACTTTGCAAATATTTTCTTCGTCGCAAGTGTTCCCTGAACCTTAGCAGCTGCAGCCGTTTCAAGACTATTTCTACTTTTATCATCTGTTTTTAAACTTCTTCTACTTCCCAATTTGAGGGAAGCTAGCTCCCCTTTCAGAACTTTGAGCTCCTCAACTGTTGGAACTGAATCCCAATCTTCTTCTGTGTTAGTCGTCGCAGTTCTAGAGCTTCCGTGTGAACCCCCATTCTCTCTGGGAAGTAAAGACCGCAGATGTCCAGGGAGATCTGGTTTTACTGCAGTATTAGGAGCTTTTGAAGCTCTAATCTGTTCAAAGAAAAGGACCTGTACAACTACCCGCAATGGAAGCCGTTCATTTTGTACAGCATGCATAGATGCATCTACGGAGAGTTTCTTGCAGTTCATCAGTCTACAGATTTTTTTTCTCTCGCTCTTGCTTAACGCAGGGTGCTCCTGTAGGATTGATTTAAGCAATTATTAGCAATAGTTACGGAATTATAACCTGCCATACAAATATAATGACAGCAACAGTAACATAAAGACCCAGATTTCTGTTACTGTATCATTCTATTGATATAAACCAATGACAACCGAGAATGTAAATGGTGTACTTAAGATGAAATAACACAGCAAAGTTGGAAACTTACTTTGAGATATGTGTCTATGGCACGGTAAAGTCGGTCATGAACTGGCCTTGGAAACCCTGAAACAGATTCTGTCAGTGCAACAAATTTTGACAAAGGAAGATTTCGGTCCTTAGAGACTTCGGCAAGGTACCCATCAACTAGTTTTGCTACAGCTTGCTTCGATGTGTCTGAGATAAATGTTGGGCTTCTAATTTCTTGCAATTCTTCTTCAGACATTGGTTTATCACTGGTTATCCCTTGTTCTTGCATCACAAACTCCTCCACTATACTCTGTATCACATCAACATCGTATAGAATGATTTCTCCAGCAGGGGCTGGAATAAGAAGGTCAGCTACTATAGCCTCCTCTAACTGTCGGCCGATTCTCCTAACCAACTGTTTCTTCCCGATTTCTCCACAATCAAGCAAGATAGCAGCTTTTAGCAATTTCAATAAAAAAGTACATGGGACGCTACCGCTTTCTATAGGCAACAACAATACAATAGTGTCCACCAATGATTTGTATTTCAAAAGATCATTAGCCTGGACCAAGCCTTTGCTGAAACTTGGTAGCTTTTTCAGTGTGTAAGATTTTAGGGCTTCACCTATTATATCATTGGACACTCTACCTTTGGTTTTTATTGCTAGTATTGCACGTTTGAAGAAATCTATCTCAAGCTCACACAAATCCTCCACCCACCAATCTTTTGGGACTGCTTGTTGTTTCTTTACACCATTCCACTGTGGTTCAATCCCATTTTCTGATGGAAGTTTTTTCCGGTTGTAAGTGTAAGACCACTCCACTTTAGAAGGGTCAATTGAAGCATTGGAAGCTATGGAATCAATGCAGCGGCTGACCACCTTTAAATCCTCAGGCCATGGTAGTAGTGATCTTGTAGTTTGTAGAACGATTATTGAATCTTTCCAGCTTCGCAGAATGCTGGCGTTTAGGAAGACATCGATCTTGTAAACTAAGTTTCCTTTCTCAACAGATTCGTGCATCTCTAGATACTCAGCAGCACAACGAGCTGCAGCCACATTGTAAGCATTTAAAGTAACTTTCATTCCATAACAGAACTTTGCACATAACTCAAAGGCAGCAGATCCACCGGGAATATCTCCAATGTGGATTTCAGCATTGTCCTCCACATTAGCGACTGATGCCAGCTTCTGTAATCGAGCGCTCTTGGACAAAAGAGGAAACTACAAAACAAGACACCATCATTACCCGTGTGTTAGATTTATCATGCAAATTTCTCGAAGTTAGAGGACACACCAAACACATGCAGCAACAAAATTCAGTGTAGCTGACCCACGTATATTGTGGGTAAAAAAGACTTTTACAGATCACAATCGAGTGAAGGTTCACATGTACCTTGTGTAGATAAAACTTCACATCGCCAACATTAATAATGATGTCAGTTGCCAGTTCAGCAGCAACATATCTGCAAACATCAAAAGTTCCTTAGACCATGTTTCAGTTAAACATATGAATTCAATGCACATGTGCAAGTACTAAGCCAAAGCCAATACATACGGTAGATAATCAAGGGTAAGAGACACAACATGGAAAAGGTAATTTCATTCCACCCCCACACAAGGTCGGGGTTAACTGGTGTGCGTGTTCATTTCTACATTAGTGAATGTAGTGGTTAAGATGGTTCATCGAATTACAGTGTTGAGAAAAAAGAAAAAAAGAAAGAAACATCAAGTATGATAATTACGTTACCACCTATCTTTTTTAAGTATCAGAGTACACATGCTTACACAAATAAGTGTTAGATGGCTAAAATGAGAAGGATGTACGATAACCTAAAACTGAAATACTGTTCATAAAAGAGCATGACAACAGAAGTTTAGCCTTTACGATAGTAGTGCAACCTACAATACCTGGTATCAAAAAAGAAAAGTGAGATGTCGGCAACAAACCCCCTTTTTGATATGAAAGAAGAAGAACAAGCTCAATTATTTCTATTAAGGCAAATACCAGAGAAGCAGGATATTCGTATCTAACAATTTATTTTATCCTGATCTAAAAAAACTAACGAGGTAATCTCTATTCTTTGCTAATGCTGACACCAATAGCAGGAGACTCATATCGAGATCTTTGGCAAGATGGACCAAACATCTTTAACATACAAATCAAATTCAGATCAGGTAAACTACCCAGATAGCAATGGAAAGGAAAGCGAACATCTTATGCTCTAAAATGATCTGATGAAGGACATAATATATAACTCAGTATTCAGTTTTTGGATCAACCTGTTTGATGAGGAAGAACTGAACTATCATTGAATCAAAGCTTTACTCAATTAAGCAACCACAAATCAGTTATTAGACAAACAACCAGCATTATAGATTTGAGATAAACGCAATCCCAGATTATAAAACAATGGCATGCAAGACATCATCAACCGAATACTAGCACAGATTCTAAATCATATTACAACGTAAACAAGTTCAATTTTTTTTTACCTGACATCATTTCCATTCGTCTGAAACGAATCAGGCTTTGATCCAAGTTTCATAAATTTCATCTTGACAAGATAAAGATCTGGCTTCCACACTTCTACTTATCCTATTCCTCTATTTGTAAATAAAAAAACAACCCTTTCCTCACTTGTCAATGTATCTTTAAAGCAACTGAAAGCCAACGGCACAACCGCAACTAGAAACAGACTTCAACCAACTAAACCAACAAAATCCAAAGTAGTTAAAAGAAACTCAAAACAAAAGAAGCCAACCCAAGCTGTGATTAGTGTTTGTTTTGTGAATGTGACCAAACTTTCTGAAGTTAAAGAGAAGAAGGATGGATCAAATGAAAGGATATATAGTGTATATTGTAGGGACCGAATCTTTTGAACCAATCGATGTAGGAGATTAATAATTAAATCAGTAGGAAACAAATATCACTAAAATGGTGAGTGGGTGTGCCAAAATAAAAATTGGACTCTCTTGAATAATAAGATACCAAAAGAAGAGATTGTTTCCTGGGTCGACTGCAATGCTCACGGACCCTGGCGTCCATGGTCAGCCCTAGATACTGACACAATATTGATTAACTATATCTTTTTGATCTGCAAAAACAAGTTTCAAGTTCCTAACAACCCTAAATTCCTTTCCTTTGAGTTTGTTTAATCATCACCTGCACCAGAAAAAAAAAAAAACAATTACATCCCATTAGTTATAATAAGAGACTTATAAATAGTACAGTAAAAACAAAAACATGAATTATTATTATCTCTTTAAAAGAAGAGATGGGATCAAGAAGATAATAATCAACAAATACAAACCCTAACCAAAAAAAATGCCCCCCTTATGGGGAAGAGAAAATAAATACATTAAAATCAAACTTGGAGAAAACAGAATCAACCTAAAAATTGAAACTTTAATGAACAATACAATCTCCAAAAAACACTGACCATATCATCATCTTTAAACACTTAAACAAATACCAAATGGAATCCTATCCTTCCCACACTTGGTAATGATATCACACCAAAACCCAACCTAGAAAACATAAGCTTAATAACAATGACCATTCTATAAACATGAACTAAAAATGATTAATAACAGAAAGAAAAAAGAAGTTTTTCAGACACCAACCTAGTAAAAAAAAAAAAAATTCAGTTGTTAAGTTGTTCTTCTCACACAGACCTAAAACAGTGGGTGCAATTGTTGTTGATAATGAAATGAAAGAATAAAATATGGAACAAACTTAAACGTCATTGCCAATAATAACACACAAAGACACAACCAAGACCCGTACCCTTTCATTGATTCATGAGCAGTAACAGCAGGCAGCAGCAGAAGCATTATATTGCTCTGACATAAACCACCTTCCCCCACCCCTCCCTCCTATCTCTGAGAAACCATCAATCAAAACAAACAAAAAACAAAAACCAACACTACCCATATAAAGAATTTAGCTGTCATCTTTATTTTTATTTTTGGTTTCTACTTTATGATTTTAGCTGTTTCTCACTAACCCATACGGCATAGATAATATTGGCATATTCAACCCGAACCCAACAAAGACATAAAAAAACTCAAAAAGCAAGCAAAATCTCAGGATGTTTATTACTTACAGTCCCGTTAGAATCACTACTACTACTACCCAGCAACAACAACAAATCTAGGTCCACCACTATCTTCCTCCAATCCACGTTTCCCCCTTCACTTTTTTATTCATCGACAAAAGTTCTCTAGACAAAAGGCATCCAAATTTTGTATAATAAAATACAAAAATCTTTTCTCTTTTTATTAAAGTCTTTGTTTTTTGGGATTAAAAGTTTTTATCTTTTTCTTTTGATTCTCATTAAAGACTAGCAGGAAGGAAGAGATATTAATATGTACACAGTTGGAGCAGCGCAACATCAGGCGGCCCATTACACCATTTTAGGTCCATTAACTCCTCGCTCTCTTTCACCAAACCTCTGTACCGTTATGCACGCCAACCTGACATTGTAAATTTACTTGCTCCCTATAACATAGACCTAATTACCCATCACATTAATTACGAAATGGGTCATGTAGTATTTTTTGGATATAGAAATAGAATCCGATGCATGAATTTTTTTTATTTTCTTTTTTTTTTAGAAAAATAGTCAAGCCTCAAATATAATGACAAAGCTCCAATTCAATATCAGAAATATTTACGGGACTGACTCGGTCTCTTCTATTACATAAATCTCCTCACAAAAAGACCTTTAATTTGTGATTCATATCATATCGTATCAAATCAAAGTTGATGTCGGACCCACACAGTAGTAGTGGGTCCCATGGTGAAATGAAACTAAGCTCTGATTTCTAAACATTTGATTTCAACCATGTATGCTAATAATTATTCTTCTCATGCTTTTTAACCTTAAAAAGCAACAAAACGGATAGTTATGTAACTTATGTTTAGTCAGTCAGTAATTCTTGTTAGTTTTATTCGGATTTTTCACTAGTTAGGATTTAGGAAGAAGAGGGTAGTATACTGTTTAAGCTCCAGCCAAGTCTTTTCCTTTTAGCATCGACATTATGAGTATAACGTGTTTCGAATCTTTAAAGCTTGTAGACTTATTGTGTTCAGTGAGTGCAAAAAGATATCAGAACGAAAACGAAAATTCCCTGACGAGATTTACATTGTTTTAAAAAGCAAACATTTAGATGGGATGTTCATAGATTCAACAAGCCCCTTTGGAAATGTGGTGTTTAATCATTCAGTCACCAAATTTTCTTGAAGGGTTAAATAATTCATATTTACTAAATTACTTCTCTTTTTTAAAAAACGAGTTTTTACTGAATTTCTGCTGTTCAATCTTCGTTGGATTGAGATAAAAAAAAAATCTTCGTTAGTCAACTCGATCGACTAATCTCATTAATTAATTAATTAGCTATAATAATAATAATCCCTGAAAAGTAAGAGTCAATAATAACGGTTGAACAACGGAAACAACTGCTTTGTGTTCAACTGTAATTATTATTTCTTTTTCCCTCGCCTCGTTTGCCATCAACAGACAATGAATTCTCAAGAATCTCAACGGAGCTCCTGAGTCTTGACCAACAGCGAATCCAGAATAAAAATTTAGTAGAGGATACTATATTCTTAAAGATTATTACTAAAAAGTCGTAAAGAAAAATCTTATACACCATTGTAAACCAAACTAAAAAAATTATATAATGTATTCAGATTATAAAAATTAAATTTAAATACTATAATTTTTATCCAAAATCACTAAATTTTGAGTTTAAAAGATGTATGAAAAATCAAAATAAACCATTTTTTTGGTAAAAAAGATCGAGATGTATCTCAAATTCTTAATTTTAGGATGTTTTGTTGGTGGGGATAGGATTGAATAAGTTTTAAAACTTAGAAAACCAGAAACCAGAAAAAGTCTCATTTTTATATATGATTCTTAACAAAAAATAAATTGCAATTTTTTTTGTGGGGGCAGGTGGCTTATTTTTGACCGTATACGAGCTTCTCCATTACTAGTGGTAGACTTTAAAAATTTTATGGGACCATAGGCCTCCTAGTGTATCCACCCTTGATCTTGACTCGTGATATTTTAAACTAGAGTTCGTTATTATTTGTTTCTTAAAATGTATTTGTTGTTTTTTTAGAAAAAAACAAACAACAAAGAAAATATGGTGGCGTCAACCTTGTCAAAATCCTACTACCCAGAAACAATTTATACCATAAGATGTGTAGTTTGGCTTAAACTGCGCTATGATTCGATGTTTTCCAATGAAAATCCTGTGTGCTTACTTAAATAACGGTTATCCAATGATTTGATCACGTATGCGTCTGTTCACACTAAGCCCAAACGTGCCTTATCGGGACTTGGACAAATTTGAAAAAAAAAAATACAGGACTGCTTAGTACCCAAGAGGAAAAATTTTCATGATGCGTATTTATGCGGCTGCACTAATGTGCAGTTGCTCTTTATCAAATGTCATGTTTTCCTTTGCCGGATGAGATTATAAAACTGTTCAATACTTTGTAAAGAAGGTATTGGTGGGGCATAAACCAAGAAAGAAAGGTTTGAATCCAAAAGCTTGAAAAACAGTTTGTTTGCCTAAAAGACAAGGAGGTACGAGTTTCAAAAAATTATTTAAAATTCAACCTTGCTATGTTTTCAGAAATGGCCTGGAGACGGATCACTTCTCCAGATTACTTGTAAGTAAGAGTCTTAAAATTTAAATATTTCAAGAAACATTCTTCTTTGCATTATAACTCTAAAAAGCAATCTTCTTGGATTTGTAAAGGAATCATCAAAGGGTTGGACATAGTTAAAAAGCATTATATTTGGAAAATAGGGGATGGTCATGATATAAGTATCTGGTATGATAATTGGATTGATTCCAATGCTTCACTTTTAGTGAGACCAACTGAACATCATTTACAGGACTACACTTGTGTTTCTTAACAAATATATCAAACTGCTAAGGAATGGGATATGGCATCCCTTGCTGAGCTACTCACACCATCTCAGATTGATAGCATTTCTAGAATTATAATTCCTAGATTAGGCCAAGATTGCATTAGATGGAATTTAACAACTTCTGGTAATTTTTCTACTAAGTCTGTTTATAATTCTCTTATCTCTACTCAATGTAATTACAATGCTCAGGAACAAAAGCAATGGTTAAGACTTTGACACATGGAAATTCTCCCTAAATTTAAACTTTTTATTTGGAAATGTTTGCACAATATGATGCCTTTAAAATCTTATATGTATGTTTTTGGCATTATGTCTGATGATTTTTGTCCTTTTTGCAGTACAGAAAATGAATCTTTTAATCATCTTTTTTTCTCTTGTTCTTTTTCTTTTGCCAGAGCCATTTGGTTTTCTTTGTGCCCTGAATTATTCTCTGTCATAACTTCTTTTCCTACCTTAAGAGCATGGATCATGAGCTGATTTTCTATTAAATCTACTTCAAATTCTATTAAGCCTCAACAATTGTATGTAGCAATCCTTTGGCATATTTGGAAAATTAGATGTAAAGTTAGTTTTGATAATATAAATCATGATCCCTTATCTGTCATTCATCAAGTGGGCTTACATGTGGATGCTATGAATCAAACTCAAACTTTGTATAAAAACTGAACATAAATATTTCATTACAGAAATAAGGGAATTATAAACATGTTTTTACTCCTTCTTTATTACATGCTCATAAAGATAGCATTTTAATGTTTGTTGATGCTTATGTTGAAAAACAATCCACTTTTTCAGGTTGCAGCATTGTCTACTAAGAATCAAATGGATACTTCGCAGCTGCCAGATGTTGGACCACTTATGCAGAATCAGTAATAGAACAAGAAGGACAAGCCTTGCTCTCAGCCATTGATTGGCAACTGAATTGCAGAAAGACAAGGTTATTGTCATCACGGACAAACCTCTCTCTTGCTAATGCAATTAATGGGGAATTTTCCAATATCATCTGGAAGCTGCATTCTTATCTCCAGGATTGCAACAATGGATTTTCGGCTTTTTTCAGTTTCTTTATGTAAATATGTTAGTCGCAAATAAAATGAGGTTGTTGATCTCTTAGCGAAATTAGTGAGGATATCTAATGTTCAAAACCAATGGCTAAATCAACCACCTGCTTGTATATCTGGAAAACTCTTCTCCTTTTGTAACTTTTACACTGTTAATAAAGTTTGTTTTCTTTCAAAAAAAAAAAAGAATAACCAGGTTTTCCCATTTTTTGAATATTTATCAGTATTAAATTTTTTTGTTATCAAAGTATATGTAAATAATATCTCCTCAGTTCCATTTTAGATTAGGGTTTAAGATTTTTTTCTAGTTATAAAATACTTTGAGGGTTTTTATATTTCAGAACTGTATCCATGGCTACTGCTGTTTTACCGGTCTGCCTGTCCCCAATAATTAATTGTCGCTGACCGCGCCCTACAGGGATCATTGAATCAATAGCAATAAGTCCCGCTTGAAAAGGCTCATATACAGAACGTCTTGAAATAATACCTGGAGCGGGAGATTCAATTAACCGAGATTCAGAAGATGAAATTTCACCCCTACCATCAATAGGTTTAGCCAGAGCATTTACAACACGACCCAAATAAGATTTTATGATTTTATAGCCATATTTACCTAGCCAAAACATGATTAAGTCGTTCAGATGTTATATCTTTTCTTACAGTAGGAACCAAGTCTAGTTCTATAATCAGTGGGCTCTTTACTTTCTAGTGTTACGATTCATATGTGTTAAGTTTTGATATGTTAGGGTCTAAATATGTACGAAACTACTAATTTTAGTTTTCCCTGTAATACTAATGTTATAATTAATTTATTACATATAAGATTTCATACATTTCATAAAAATAATAAATAAATTAGGCAAGAGTGATTTGAGTTTTTAGATTTTCTTTCTCCTTTTTTTTTTCTTTCCTTTGAGATATGGTTGGCTGAATTTTTACTACAAAGGAGAAATGATTTTAGATTTGCTTATTCGTGATTGATTAAAATGGTCAGTTAAAACCTAATTTTCATAGGTTTTTTTTTTTTTTTATCTTATGAAGATATTATTTACGTTTTCTTTGATTTCTTTTGTTCGTGTATTTTCTTATTGTATTGTAGTTGTTTTTAATAATTATTTAGGATTTCTTTTATTTTTATTTTTTTATTATCCAAATTAGTTTTTCTTACTGATGTTTAGGTTTTTCCTTTTACTCCCCATGTTTATATATTTTTATATTTTGTGTGTTATATGCCATGCACTATTGATGGGTTTGGTTGGAGAAATCATATTTATGAGGAATTCATAATTCCATGGGATTATAAATTCCAGATTATTTGGCAACTTAATAAAAAATCTTCTGATTTTTATAAATTTCATATTTAAAATCCCATATACCCTGTGCCAGCGATAATAAATTTTAAATGTTATACTAGATTATATATATATATATATATATATATATATATATTAGTAGAATCACTGAACATATCTTTTCATTGCAAAACAAAAAACACTACACAATCTGTTTTTATATCTTACACAGATAAGAAGCACAGATAGAAAGGTGGATGACAGCTCACAACAAACTGTCCAATCCAAAACAACAAAAATAGACCAATGATAGAAAAACACGTGATTAAGACGTTGTAACAGAAACTAGCTATAAGGTAACAAGAGTTATGGCTATTACCCTCCATCAAACTGAACAGGAGGGATGACTTTCAGTTTGCGTTTGAGAAAATCAAATCTAGGACCAGCAAGACATTTAGTAAAAATATCAGCAACTTGTTGAAGTGTAGAGATGTAGGATGTAATACCCGGTATTTTTAATTGACCGTTTCGAGTCGAGTTATGCCCGACTTAGCTAACCTTGTTGTTTAGGTTGTTGTTTCCTTTGTCTTAGCCTAGGTGGGTTGCTTGTTGGAAATATAGTCATCAAATTAACTTTAATAAGTAAATAAAAATTGAGAGAAAATGAAAAAATAACTATGATAAATAAAATAAATAATAAATATGTGCATTAGTGTTTATTAATAGTAGTAGTATTAATAAATATATGTTTTATAATTAAAATTGGGTGAGAGAGTTAGAGATAAGAAAACCAAAATCTAAGGAGAAGGGGAAGGAGAAGGAGATGAGGCTAGGGTTCTTGAGGAAGATTAAGTAAGAAAATCAGTAGAGGATCTATGGAATTGAGGTAGAATGCAAAACCCTTTCTCTTTTGTTGTTTATTTCGTATGATTTTGTATTGTTAGGGTTCAGAAATTTATTCTCATAAATATGTATCTTTGATTAATGATCAGATTTCTTCTGTAGGTATATAACATGATTAGGTATCACTAAAAAAATTTTAAGCATAATACACCGTAAATTCACTGATAAATGTTTGTTTTAGTTTAGATAATAGTTTCTGAAATTCTGAACAGTTTCTTTTTATCACGTTTTTGATTGATTTAGGTAACCTTAATGATGTTATAATAATTTGGAATATAGTTTTTTTTGTAGATTCGTATGTTATCTTTTATTGAGAGTTGGATTTGTTCAATTCAAGAATACTGTGAATTTACTATGAATATTTTGGTAACATGATGTAATCTACTCAGTTTTTATAATAATCCTGTAAAAAAATATCTTTTGTTTGAGCCATTGGTTTGATGTGACTTTTGGATATGTTGTTAAATACTGATTCATGTATTCTCCTGTAAAATTTGAAGACGATCAGACTATGTTATCATTATAATATAATATAATATAATATAATAAGCCTGCAGTTAGTTTGTGTTCCTAAATTCTTGAAAGAAATTTATATTGTTTGTCCATATGTTGTTAAGCCATGGTTGCTTGTATTGTTTGTAAATATCATTTACAAAATAAATAAATAAATGAGTTTATGTTTTACCGTTAGATGGAACATGGTTCCATGCTAACGGCGGGTAATGATCCCCGAGTGTAGAACGGGTAATGATCCCCGAGAGTTAAATGGGTAGTGATCCCCATGTATGCACTTATGTTCCTGACCATCAATGGAGGTTGTCCGTGCCGGATAAACGATAGGTGGAGTACGAACCAAGGACATTTGTACTATGAACTCATGTATGAAATCTAATTGGAAAAATTATTGGAAATGTTATAGGTGTTGTGAACTCATGTGTTAAAATCTAGATTGGATGATTATTGAAAACATAATTGGTATTGTGTTTGTTGAATATAACATTGATTAGTTGAAGTTGTATTATATTTCATGTTATACGTTTTTTCCTTGATAATTAAATTGATTTGTTTCTGCATTTTTAGAGAATGGGGGGCATTCTATTGAGTTGTCATCTCACCCCAATTGTCATTCCTTGTATCTTTCATGGAAGTTGGAAGTGGAACTAAGAAATTTGTTGTCTTGTTGATTGTGATGTATTTTTTGTAATTGTCTGACGTATAATTTGATCCAATTGTTTGATAAGAATATTATTATAGATGTTTAATTAGTGAATTCTTGTTTTCAAATTTAATTATGCTTGGTGAAATAAAATAAAATAAAATAAAATAAATAAATATATGAAACAGTCTCGTTCCGACCCGTAACGCCTTGAGTTCGGATATCCATATGGTTTTGACCTTGGTCCGGAACTCGAGGTGTTATATAGGATATCTTGAAGAAATTAGATTGAATCAACTCCCTGATGAAGTGATAATCATTATCAAGATGCTTCATTCTTCTATGCAAGACAGGATTAGAAGCAAGAGAGATTGAGATTTTATTGGCATAAACAAGATGAGGAGATGAAGGAAGGAAAACATGTAGGTCTTTAAGAATTTTACAAACACATAAACTTCTGCAGCTGCAGGTGCCAAACATTTATACTCAGCTTCAGTTGAACTTCTAGAGATAGTTGGTTGCTTTTTAACAGACCAAGAGATAGGATTGTTTCCAAAGAATAAACAAAAACCACTTGTTGATCTTCTAGTGTCAGGATCCCCACCCAATTAGCATCAGTAAATCCAGATATAGATGTAAGACCCTTTTTGAACAAAATACCATGACCAAGAGTACCTTTGATGTATCTGAGGATTCTCTTAGCAACAATGAATTGTTGTAGGTGAATGCATGAACTGACAAACCTGGTTGACTGCATAGGTTATTTCAGGTCTGGACCAAGTCATATACTGCAAAGCTCCAACAAGAGACTTATATTCAGTTGGGTTAGAGAGTGGGACCCCATATTTAGCACTTAGTTTAGCACCAGGTGGGCATGGAGAGCTGCAAGGCTTGGAACCAAGCATATTACACTTTTGAAGTAGGCATAAACAATATTTAATCTGATGCAGGAAAAGACCCTTGTCATTTCTTTGAACTTCCATTCATAAGAAATAGTGTAAACTTCCTAAATCCTTGAATGGAAAATACTTGTTGAAATATTATATAACAAAATCACAATAAGAGGTAGAAGTAACTGTAATGATGATATCATCAACATAGACCAATATAATTGTAATTTTAGAACCATCTTTCTGAACAAAGAGAGAGGAGTTTTCTAGAGAAGTCTTAGAATTTAACTCAACAAGAACATCATTCATCTTCTCATACCAGGCTCTAGGTGCATGTTTTATCCCATATAAAGACTTATGTAGCTTGCATACATAGTCTGGATGATCTTTGTCTTGGAAACTTAGAGGTTGAACCATGTAAACTTCTTCTTGTAAATTGACATGTAAGAAGGCATTGCTCACATCAAGCTGCTTAAGACACCAATTGTAACTCACTGCTAGAGATATAAAAATTCTAATAGTAGTTGGCTTCACCACTGGACTGAATGTATCAGTGTAATCTAATCCCTCTAGTTGATGAAATCCTTTAGATACTAACCTAGCTTTGTACCTATCAATAGTGCCATCAGGATTGTGCTTAAGTCTAAAGACCCATTTACAGCCAACTATGTCCTGTGATAGATGAGGTGCAATAAAATACCAAGCGTCAGCATCTTGTAAAGCTGTGTACTCCTCCACACAAGAGTTCATCCATTTAGGATGCTTTTTAGCTTCTGTAAAGGAAGTTGGAACAGAAGGAGGAATAAAAGCTAAGAAAGCTGTTGGTATAGTATGTTTGGTTGTAAAATAAACTTTTGGTTTAAAATCCCAAATTTTCCTCTTGTAGTCATAGAATGTGTAGATTTACCTGATGTTGTAGTTGATCCATTAGTGGTAGAAGTATTAGAATTATTAGCACCAGAAGTAGATAAAACAGGTGAAGTAGTGATGTCACAGTCTGAAACAATATAAATAGTTTTTGAAGTGACAGTTGGAGAAGCATCATTTATTATGAATGAATAAGTAGTCACAATAGTGTCAGGAAAAACAGGTAAACTTGACTTATATGGAGAGTTCTGACTGAGTGGAAAGTATTGTCCATGGGAAGCATAGACATCCAAAACACTTTAAATAGTGATAGTCAGGAAATTTGTTGAATAGAACTTGATAAGGTGAAGTTGAGTGAAAAAATTTAGTTGGTAATTTTTTGATGACATAGTTAGTTGTTTGCAATGCATAAACCCAATAATGATCTGATAATCCAGATTGTAGAAGAAAGGTTCTAGTAATATCCAAGAGATGTTTATGTTTGGATTCAGCCACCCCATTTTTCTCAGGGGTGTTTGGACAAGTAAGTTCATGACTAATTCCAGCATGAGAAAGAAAATCACTTATTTCATTGTTGACAAACTCTCCTCCACCATCTATTATAATAATAGAGATATGTGTATAAAGTTGATTTTCAACATAAGATTTAAAGTATTTGAAATGACTTTAAAATAACTTTTGTACTTGAGGGGATAAACCCAACAAAACCTTGAGAAATCATCTACTATATTAACATAGAATTGTAGCCAGTTACAGAGTTGACAGAGGAAGGACCCCAAACATCCATATGCAATAATTGCAAATGATAAGAATAAACAAAAAAAGACATAAAATGGTTGTTTATAAAATCATCTACTATATTAACATAGAACTTGTAGCCAGTTACATAGTTGACATAGGAAGGACCCCAAACATCCATATGCAACAATTGCAAATGATAAAAATAAACAGAAAAAGACATATAAAATGGTTGTTTATGACTTATAGCAAGTTGACAGTCATTGCAGAATAAGAGTTTAGTGGCGCATTATTCAATTGTAAAGAACTACAAATTTTTGACAACAGATTACCAAATAAAGTTCTGACACCAACAGAGAGCTAAAGTTTTGACAACAGATTACCAACTACTGTCAATTATAAAGAACTAACATTCTTTTATGCCATGTTTCAGCTGAAGTTCTGACACTAGAGTAAGCACAAGGAGTTGATGATGAAGAAGGATTGATTTGAACATAATCGTTGCAGTATAGTGGATACAATCCATTTTTAGTTTGACCTTATAAAATAATCTTCCCCAATTTGAGATCTTTAACAGCATAACCATTTGAATCAAATGTTAGTGAACATGAATTATCACTAGTGAATTTGTGCATCGAAATTAAATTGCTGGATAATTGTGGCACATGAAGAACACTATTCAACTTAAAATCATGATTAAGAATAATAATTTCAGAATTTCCACATTTAGAAATAATCATACCTTCAACAGATGCAGTGGATATCTTCTCAGGACCATTGTAGGTAGATGAAGTACCAACATTGTTGATGTTGGAGGTTAGGTGGTTAGTTGCACTATAATCAAAATACCAAGGATGTGCATCAAGATTCCAGAAGAAGCCATCATTGCAACATTAGGAGAAGAATGTCCTTGATAAGAAAAATCACCTTGATGGCGATATTCTGCGGCTGAATGTCCATATTTGGTGCATATCTGACATGTTGGCTTCTCGGGAAACATTTTTGTTGATGTATTAGAGTTAACACCACCAAGAAGATGATTATTAAATCGATCACCACCTCTACCAAAGTATTGATTTCTACCACGACCACGGTAGTTATTATTTCTAAAATTCCTACTATTATGATGTTGATAGTTAGGATTCGAGTTTTAATTTTGATTGAAATTAGGAGTATGAGTAGTAGCCACGAAGGCTTTTAAATTAGCATCAGAAACAACACTTTAAGTGGATTCAGAAATGATAATTTCTTTATTGAACAAAAGATTATGAAGATTACGAAAAGAGACTAGTGGATCTCTGATTCTAATAGATGTGCAGAAAGAAGAATATTCAGAAGGTAAACCACGAAAAACAGAGACAAGAAGTTCACTATCAGAAATTGTAGATCCACAAGCAACAAGTGAGTCACGAGTCTTGCTAATCTCAGAAATATAAGTAGTGATAAATGAAGTACCGAGTTTGAGATTCTGCAATTTGGTTCTGAGTTGAACAACATGAGTTGTGGATGAAGATCCAAATCTTTCTTTCAGATTATCCCAAAGTTCTTTGGATGTTGTAGATCCAGCAACATGTGAAATCACAGATGGAGAAATGGAGTTGTTTAGACGAAGAAGAATTGTAGTATCTTCATCTTGCCAGACTGTATAAAAAGGATTCACTATATGTATTGTACGAGATTTCATAAAAGCAAATTGATCTGGACATGGATTGTCACCAGTAACATATTCAAGAACATGGAATTTCTTCAAAACAGGAGTGATTAAAGTTTTCCATGTGAGGTAGTTATCTTCTTGAAGTTTAACATGAATGATGTTTGATAAAGTATGCAGATGAATTGAAGAAATGGAAGTAGATGAATCTTGAGGCATTTTAATAAGAAATTGAACAAGAAAGACTAAAGTATGTTAATGGCGGAACATGATCGAAATGAGGGTGAATAACCCAAAAATGGTATTTGATACTATGGTAGAATCACATAACATATCTTTTTATTACAAAACAAGAAATATTACACAATCTGTTTTTATATCTCACACAGATAATAAGCGCAAATAAAAAGGTGGATGACAGCTCACAACAGACTGTCCAATCCAAAACAATAATAAGAAACTAATGATAGACAAACACGTCATTAAGACGTTGTAACAAAACTAACTATAAGGTAACAAGAGTTATGGCTATTATATATTGTTTTTTTTTTATCATAGATAATCCAACCTTAAGGGTGATCAAAATTTTTTTCAAAAATAAATTATATTTTTAAGAGAAATTAAATTATTATTTTTTTGATTGAAGATAAATAAAATAATTTATATTTTTTTTTAAAGAAACATAAATTTATTTTATATTTTTTCTTTTAAAGATAAATATTTTTTTATTTTTGAAGATAAATAAAATTATTTTTATTCCATGCCATGGATTACGATGTCGAAGAGTTTTTTTTTATCTCATGAAACAGTTTTAATGATGAAGATTGAATATATAGGTTAATAAGAGTAAATAGAGGTGGGTCCCCCTTCTCAATTTTCTTAGCAAAGTTTAGAGGGAGGGGTCGGATTCAAAATGGAGGATTTGATGGAATTATAATTCCCAAGGGAAACGTGAATCCAAGGGATTTGAACAACCAAACGTACCAAGAAAATCGTAATTCCATAAAATCCTTTGATCCCATGAATCTCACCTCTAAAATTATGCAACCAAACTCATCATATATGTAATGTGTTTTTTTCTATTTTATTTTCTTCTTTCTCGTTACTAGTTCACAAGGCCCGTCACGGCATGGCCCCCAAAAATTACAACAAAAGTCACTTTTGACATATAAATCTTCAACCAATTACTTTGATTTAAACCAAATCACAACAAACTAGGGAAACAAAAAATCACCAAATCTAAAGATTTAAAGGCCTAGACAAATAAAGTTTCCACTTTTAACGGTGATGAAACCCTCACTTTCTATTGGTCGAAATAAGGCTTTTTTAGCTTTTGTGGAACATGCATTTTGGTGAGGACACTTGGAATAATTTGATTGGTGCAAATATGTAGGGGTGAAAGAAACTCACTCTCCTATTGTCTCTTTTGTTTTAAAATTATTACACTTCGTTTACACCCAATACTTAATTGCACCGGGTCAACGTCACCTACAATGGGTGGACAACACCACAAATCGACGATCTACGTTTAATCATCTTTAATAAACGTCTACCGTTAAATTTAAAAAGGGAAACAAAATTCAATTTGGAATTCGTTTTTTTTTTTTAAAAAGGAAACCAAATTAAATTTGGACTTCGTACAAACCGGGACTAGGAAACCCAAAAAAAAAAAGTTATATACAATCAAAACGGAATTCTGATTGGTACAAACATTTAGGGGTTAAAGAAACTCACTCTCCTATTGGCTATTTCGTTTTAAAATTATTACACTTCGTTTACACCAAATACTTAATTGTACCAGGTCAACGTCACGTACAATGGGTGGATAACACCGCAAAACAAAATACATGGCTGCCACTTTAAACGGTTACCAAAAATACTTAATTGGCAAATAATCAGTATCATCCATGTTTCTACAAACCTTCTCAGTCAACTGCAATGTATAAAATCAAATACTTAAATAATACAATTCAAAACTAATAACCAAATTTGAAACAAAGAGGTCATGCAAAGAGAGAGTTGCAGAACAAACCGGGTGCCATGATTCATCATTTTCAACGTGTCCATGATTCTGGTGATGAGTTATATGACTAATTCTCCTGTAATATTAACATTTATGGTAAAATTAAATAATCAAACCGTCATTAACGGTTAATGAACTTTTCAACCAGCCGTCATGACGGGACAGGGTGAAGCTCCGTCACACCGAATCAAAAATTCTAATCGAACTTGATCGTAAGTTAGGTATTATGAGAAGTTAAATATGCCCGGTGTATAGCGCGGACACAAATCTAGTCTTACATTAAATCTTACAACTAAATACGAAATCAAATTGAGTTTTCTTAACTACTTTGGAAAACCGTATATTTATGGAAGAAGTACACAATCATGATAGGCTGCCGATTTTTGCAGCGTTTCTATGGGCCTGCACCAAAGTTTCACGACTTTCGCATTATGTAGATTGAACTAGGGTATCACCCGTGCCTAGTCGGCACGGGCTATTTCATACGGCCGTTTGCTAGGTTTTCTAGCATTACGGAGTTTCGGTTTATAATTATAATTGTAGATGATGCATATTTAAAGGGTCCCCATATATTAAAATTATTTTGTAATCGTGCTCACTGTTACCAATCATATTCTACCATGGTTATACTAATTTAGTATTATCTCCACTAATGACCTACAATTCGAATCTTAGATATGATTTTTTTTAACATTCGACAAAACCACATTGTGATGTTATATAGGATACTGTGTAGAGATTGTTGAATTACTGTATGGTTATGAGTTCATACCCACTTATACAAATACAAACTTTATGTCCACCAATAATTTTTCATTGTCCTTGCATTTTAGGTCCAACTACCTAGTATACAAAAACAATTCGATAGTTGGAAATACAAATTTACAATACGTTTTTGAGACTTATTTTCTTTTGCTAAGTTCCACTTTCATCTGAATGCGACCAACTGCTTTTGAATATGAAGCAACCCATATTTTTTTCAAACCATTTGAACCATATATATAACTGGGAAAAAAAGGAATCATACGAGAGATATTTCAAAAATAAAAATAAAAATGAAAAAGCATTCATATTATAGATTGCCAAATATTTAAGGGCTCAGTATGTGTAACATAAACATTCTCACACATTATATTTTTTTCTCAAATTTTCAACACTGAGAACTACAGATCCACAAGGTAGATGTGTGTAGACATGTAACCAATAAAAAATCACCACCAATCATGTTATCATTATTCACCGTAGACAAACAATGATATTTTCGTCAAATATTAAGAAAAAGAGACCGGGATGGTTCCTGAACTGTTAAGCACATAAAGATAACACCACTTCATTACTAAAAATCATCATAATTATATTAAGTTTCTATGTTCATAGATTTCCACTTCATCTTGTAGTAATTTGTTGTAGTAACACGTTTATGATTATTTGTTGAAATTCAATACATATCAAATTATAATGTACCCAATATATATCGAGTCCCAATGCAACAAACAATTTATTTTGTTGAATTAATTAAATTAATTTTAAAAATTAAGTAATATATGTTTGGTATTTGTCTATTCAAAATACGATGCAATTCGTATCGGTATATCATTTGTTATTAATTGTGATATAAATGTAGGAAATCAGCATAATATCAAGTGTTGTAATTAGCAAATAAGTATCAGTTTTCTGATTTAAATTCAATATATTTCTAATTAACTAATAAGTATCAGTTTTCTATAATTTGCTTTTTCTCCCTCGTTACTTAACATTGGATAAATTTAATATGCATCGTTCGATATAAGATTTTATATTCTCCAATAACATCCCCGGTCAAAGATAGTACATCCCTAAAAATGTCTTAATCCTTTAAGAGACTCCGACAGAGTAAGTCTTCTTATTTAAAGTTCCAACTTTACTCGAGTCCCCACTATTCAAAAGTCGATTTAAGTTAAGCCTAGGTTTTCTTATATCTCTCTTAATACAGATATTGAAGAGTCATTATATTTTGTCGGGCTTTTCCAAATAGATAAATATACCTGGATCAAAATATATTCTTTCTAAGATTATTTGGGGGATCCTGGAAACTTGTCATTTTTATACTCTTAATTACACATGCTCCATAAAGTCTAATCTTGGGGTTCCCAATGAATCAATTCACTGATTCCCATTATATTATTATAGTGAAGTAGCACAAACAATAGGGATTGAAAGACTAGAATTGCCAAATTATAGTTTGATGAAATAATCCACAATGAACTTAAAGACCAAAAAAGAAGAAGATGGTTTAGATGAAAGTACAATGGAATAATCCACAATGAAATATCCACACTAAAATTTCTACTTCTCAAGTGTTATACACTTCCATCTCATGGACTTTAGCTTGCATTTTGTTACTATTATATATTCAAATAAAGCACTCACTAAACAAAATCAAGTACTAACTTAAAAAACAATGAAAAAACCAATGAAAATTAAGTTATTCATCTTACAAACTACCCTTTGAACTGAGAAACAACTCCACCTGGTTTTCTTTGATCCCACCTTCAAGATTAAACTCTAACCCATCGGTGGCAAACCTCAAATGGTGAAGCCAAACCAACACATTCATATCCACCATTGCATTTGACTGTGAAGCGAAATATTTGGAAGACAAAATTGATTAGTTACTTTTTAATTAATGAGAGCCATATCAACGCAAGTGACGTTGTTGGAGGACATGAAGTCCAAAATTTTCTATTGCCTAGTGAATTGAACTGTAAGGACTAAGGAGGCATGATTTTTATTCGTCCAAGGTCCGCAAGCGCTTGAAGTTGTCCTTGTGGTAGATGGAGAAATCTTTTATGGGATGCCATATCAATTGAGTTTGTGCGGAACTAAAGTCAAAAAACAGTATACAAACAATTATAATACATTCAAGAAACTAAACACATAAATTAAAGTCCAGTATGAAGTCCAACCCGCTTTGTTGTCATGGCAAGTAGGATGATCAAAAATAAAAGCAATTTTGCTCTCTTCAATTAACATTGAAAAAAACTTCAAGTAAACAAATCAGACAAAAATTCTCTAATCAGACCCAATACAACTCCCTATTTCTAAAGGTACCATGAATCCCTTTCATTTTTTAAATATATACAACTAAAGTGATGGAATGTAAGTAAATGTTCAAGCTTGATGACATAATAGCTCTTAAATCAACTAATTCAAAATACCTGCACAGTCGTTATTCCTTGAACTTCAAAGCATAATTGTATCCAAGAAACGCCTTCTTTCCACAATCCAACTCATCCCGTTTCCTAGTGTCTCTAAGTGCAACATCGCTTGATTTACATTCGTCAAGTACATGTAACCCCTTGAAGCTATCAAGTATAGATGATGACCAACTTTCTAAACTCGACAGTTGACCTAGAATGCCATATTGAGTGGTTTGGTTTTGATCTAATAGACAAAACACAATCAACTTAAAAATAATTAGAAGTACTTAAACGAAATCAATGGTTCTACAAATCCTTGCAGCATATTTTACTAATGAACCAACCACGACATATCACTACAAACAAACCATACTACACCATCTTTTTGGTGTCCCCTATATCTAGAGGCTCTTTTCACCGTTACTGATAAGCTTGACATATCCCACCCCACAACAAGCTCTATCAATTTTAGTTACTTCACGACTTATGGTTCTGCAGACACTGATTGACTGCTAGCAGTAGAAGCCAAACTTTTGCCTAATAACAGATTGAACTGGAGTTGGCATAGTATATTGATTCAAAAAGAATGGGTTTAAGCAAAGAGAGCCCTTGCTCCAGGTTGGTAAAGTGCACAAAGCATTCCCAATGAAAGACTCGAGCTATGAATTTTTTTTTTGAATTAGATGAATGGATAGAGTTAAGTGTGGAATGGAGGAATTGACTGCAGAGTTCGTGGAAATGAAGACTTGGAGTGTGAAACCCCATCTATTCGTACTCAATATAACTTGTTTTGGATGTAACATTTTCTCAAACACGTAAATAACTTAATTTTATTCTACAATGTATTGGAGTTGGTGAGTGACCTAAACATAACAGCAAGAAGCATGTACTAATCCCCAATTATAAAAACAAAAACATGAATCAAATAGGTTAAAGTTGTATCAACTTCATGTTCTGATTAAGATGAATACTCGGGTCTTCAATTTTGGATTAACTACATAAAAACACTAAAAAGGAATAGTGAAGATTAACATATGAAAAGGCTAAAAAGGAATAGTAAAACACAGCAGCAAATAACATGTGCCAAACCATAAGCAAGGATGATCTTACCAAGCCAATAAAAAGCGGAAAACATAGAAAATTTATCATACCTCTCGAATTACTATTTCCTTCGTTTGTTGGTATTCCTGGAGTTCCTGCAAAAACATTTTCACCATTAAGCAGCCATTTTAAATACTTTGTAGACCACCAAATATACAAAAGCAATCGAGAGAGGTTGTGCCCGGGCGGTAGGCTACATAAGTTCTCATTTCCAACGATCAACGATTGTCATTGCTAGAATTTGAAACAATGTGGATTGGCTAGAAAAAATATTTCCAAATGGTTATAGAAAGTCAGTCATTCAAGGTATAGAGTTTTACAACCACTGGAGATGATCCCACTACATGGCTTATCTGCCGATAAAGATTAAGCATCTGCTGCAACATAATCATCCATAAGTATCCATATTTTTACCTAGAACGGAAAAGAAGTACTATACAAACTACAATACTCTCCAGGAATCTAAAACAATATCTAAAACAATTTCCTACCAAAGCTAAAAAACTGCTAAATGTAAACTATTTCCTAAAGCATAAGTCATGCCTCTTCCTATAATTTCCAGTATTTCGTTGTATCAAAGTAAAGTATAGTTTTGTAGCAGCTGTCAATGATTCCACGCAAAAATAGTTATAAAATTCTTATTTTTGGCCACTGAGTTTTTTAATATCTAAAGTAATAGATGATGTGAAATAATCAAGTGTAACATGACATTTTATAAAGCCTTACAAAAGGTCATTGCACATCCACCTCACATGAGATTATGCACAACAATTCACCCCATTATTCACTTTGGGAAGTTCAAATTTCAAGACAGTGCAATTTATATCAGGGAGAGGACAGTGCAAGTTAATGAGTAGTTTAACTTATTCAAAATAACAAATACTAAAAGAGTTGTACATTTTGTGCAAGAACCCAAACTTTCAATCAAACTCTTATGACCTACAATTTTTTTAGAACAATCAATAAATGAGAGAGTGATTCATAAACTCATTAGATTCTAAAATGCAATCTTTAAGAAAGACGTGTTTGTTATGTCACAAAGATTCTTAATTAAGGAAATTGTGTGTATAGTCTACATATTGGGAAAGATAACTTTGTTATGGTGCACAATCTGGAGAATACAATCTTCGGCAGTAATTTTGACTGGTGGCACTTAATTGTATCTTTTGGCAGATTAAGGGTGTAGATTATATCACCTTAGACGACGCTCTGGAGTTTCTACGTTACCCTATAATGGCACAATTAAGATTCTATCATCTTTTATGTTCTCTGCTAGGTCTACCTTGGACAATTAAGATTTTACATTATAATTATTCCCGTGATGCATTTTTATAATGGTAGCATTTCAGATGATTGCACAATTAAATACGTATTTTCATATATAAGGTAAAATCTTAATTGTTTAAGCTCGTCTCTTGGTCACTCCTTTCTCAACTGTACCTGTGTCTCTGCTTCATTTCCCTCACTCCTTTGGATATTTTTTCTTCCTGTTTTTTCAGCCATTAAGCTTGTTTAGCTTCATTGCAAACACAGTAGTTCACAAATTCAAACGACACCAAAGGGCCTGTATACTATAGTAAACATAACTTCTATTGATATTAAAAGCATTTGTGAAAGGGTTTTGGGTTATACTTGAACTCTGATGTAACGTTCAAATTCCTTTTTCTGCAGATCCATTTCAGTTCTTGCATTACCAAATGCTTCCAAGAGCAGGTTTGACTGCCATCAAACAAATAGACACAAAGAACAGTTAAACCCACTAATAGATAAAAGGAAGTATGAAACTCAATTTTTTAAAGCAAATCCTTATTCATTATTACTTCCAAGGATTTGTTATTCGACAGTACAATCATCCCCAGCTGCTCGACTACAAACATAAGTAATCTATTGCTGTAATTTCAGCACTAACTATAGATTGTCTTCGACTTTCATTCATCATTGCACCGAATTTAAAAGGTAAGCAAAAACAACTCATTATCTAATAGTCAATTGTGAAACATTTATATTTACATGCACTTGTAAGACGCATCCTATCGTGAAAATGTGAAGACTTAGCTCTCTAAGTGGAGTTAATTTGATAAGCACATTATGTAAATGAGGAAAGGTTATGAACAGATTTACATCTAAATGACTTATATAAAATCAGAACAAAGAAGTTTATGTTCTTTGACATAAACAGAAGAATTAAAATCACAACGGTAGACATCTATAAAATAAATATCTAAGTTAGATGACAACAATGTAGAAACTTCAAATTCCATAATGATGTAAATTGAGATTGAATAAAAATAACACAATATCCAAATCTCTTAAAACCAAAATTTTCGATTCTTAGTTATAAGTGCAATAACACCCAAGTCAGTACATCCATCTTTAAATAGAGAAATAATCAAAACCATGATGAGAAAACCACACATCTTTAATACCTTTATTAAATTAGGGCTTTTCTTCTGCTACATGTTTGGTGTTCAAACTCCCATCCATTTTGCAAATTCATCACCCAAGCTCTGTGGCCATCTTTGACGACTGTAATTTGATAGCAACAACAGTCTCTTCCTGGAACGATTCATAATCCATGATCCGTCAACACCTATATAACCTACTGACTGATCAAATAAAAGAAAAAAGATGCACACTTTACTTAATCTCCAAAAATGATATACCTCTAGTGCTTTATTCACCTCATATTTGGATTGATCAGTGTTCTACTACTATGCTCAGTACGACGTAAGTACGACAATGTAATCCACAAAAGATGAAACACTTCAAAATCTAACATAGTAGCTTTACCAAGTTTCTCCCATAAACTGATCTCCAATACTTGCTATGTATTCTGTATTGCTTCCCCCATTTATTGTTCCTCTCTGCACTAAGAAAAACCATAAAAAAACCCCATGTTCTTAAATCACATACTACTACTGATTCTCCAAATAAAATCAAAAAACATCTCAAAATTAAATAAAAAACAACACCAAAATTCCCTTAGTTCATCATTAAGTGGACATCAGTATTACCCCATCAACACATTCCATTTCAAACCCATAAAATTGGAGATATTACGAAATCAAAGAAATTAATTCAGTAAATAAAACTGAGAAAATACCGAAATTATTCGAAGGAAATTGAGAATCATGGAATCGGGTATGCTGGTTTTGCTTGCCTAGAAACCCCACTAATCAGTAGTTTGCACAAACATATCTAGGGTTAATTACCTAGAAACCCATTAATCATTCGAGCAAGTACCGATATGCAAAATTCAAACATTTTCAACAATCAAAACCCTACAATAATTAGAGATTGAAAGAGAGGAGTATGCGTGTTGGTGGTGATGGAGGGTATGAAAGAAGAGCGATACAGAAAATGAAGATAAAAAACATACCGTTGAGTAAACCGTTTGCATTACATACACCATTCAATTAGAGGGGGTTTTATTCCATGAACACTTAATGTCACACAATCAAACGATCTTCTGCATACTAATCGAATAGTCTTCTCCGTCCGTGAATCGATATTAAATTTATGTTGATTAATTTAATGCTCTTCTTTAACGAACCTTTATTTCTAACGGTGAATGAAAGAATGTGGGATAAAGATCTAACTACAGATTAATTGTGAAGTTGGACCGTTGAATCGTTGTCAATCGTAAGATTGTTTTGATCTGTCCAAAACTAAAAGAGTGTAGGAAATCACACCCACTAGTTGTAAAGGTTGGAGTATATCCTAGCTGCTGGGTGAGACATAAAATATTCATATTTTATAAGCATAGATGGCTAATAATTTGATACCAAACGGCTGCAAAATAGTTTTAAGGTGCATTAGCAAATTTTCCAGGTATATCAAACACGGTCGTATACATGCATTTGATTCTATAATCACTGGTTCCTAAATCCTTTCGTGATCTTTATTTATTTAATTTCGAAACAAGTAGATACGGTATGTTATTGTAGTAGTTCTTTTCATCTTCCCCAAATGATAAACACCACTAGCCGTTACCTCTGAAGGGAGGAGTTGTAGCCACGATTCCTTATTCATTCGATGACTCATGCAATAACTTATGTCTCTTCTCCCAGACCAAATTGTCTATAATCTGTTCTCCATTTTTCTATGTTTAGGATAGTTAACAAATATAAAACCACATCCTTAACTATGTCTAATGTTTAACAATTTGTCTATAGCATTAATGTTTAGGTCCAGTCAGGTTTCCAACTAAACAAACGGTGCTGATCCTACCATCCAAACCTTGGTTTCCTGGAGCTTAAATATTTTAGATTTTGCTTAACTTTTATCGGACTCTTTGTTAGTTTAACTAGGAGATTCTTTTTGCACTCGGGCATTATAACTATAAATCCCAAAATAAATTTAGAGAATTTTTTACTTTGCATATGTGTGGACAAGATTTTATTTCCAATATGAATGTCGTAGTATCGTACAATCAAAATCAAATAACAGCGCATATAAAGAAGGAAAAAAGAAAAAGCTTGGAAGGGAATCAACTTGGATCTGGGTGACATGAGGCAGATACGGTGACACAGATATGACGCGACGTGAACGTGCACACGATATGAGACGTGGACATATATATATATATAGATATTTATATAATAAATTACATATATAATTGTATATAATTTTCACATGTAAAAGACTGATAATGATATAGATATATTTAGTAAAAAATTTATTGTTAAATAAAAGAAGAATATATTGTGGAGTAATCGTAGACCACTTACCACCTTAAAGTTTAGGATGTACGGTTAAACTTTGCTCTCGTTTATTATATTTAAAGTAGAAATTATTAAACTTTATAAACTAGCTTAGATAAAATGTTGGTCGGAAGGTTTTATATTTAAATGTACTAAATATAAGTTATGTGTAATATAAATTAAAAAAGAGCTTGTGGTATAATGGTTAGAGCGGTTTTCCATAAAGTTTATGGTTAAGGCTTCAAACCTTAATTTAAATATTTTTTAGAAAAAAATCGAATACACGTCCAAATCATATATCCTACATGTGTCGTGTCCGACGTGCATCATACGTGGACACGACATCAAAAGTGGTGTGTTTGTGATACACAGACCTGGATACAGTCATAACTAATTGTGGTCACTTTTTTGTTTGTTGGTCATGTTTGTGAGTTAGTCTGGCTTTGTGTTTTGTGGGTTCAGGGACTTGAATTTTTCCATATCTTCCGTCTAGTATACATATCTAACGGTTCTTTCTCTTCCGTCTATAAATATACATGATTTCCAAACATCATTTACATTCAAACGTGATTTTTTTCACAAAATAAAAAATTCCATATGATAGAAGTTGAATCCCAAGTTGACAATCAACTAGTACTTTATGATTTTTCTGAAGCCTTTGTTGAAGCTGATGTTGATAAGATATGTACTATTTATAAAAAAGAATAGAGAATGATAAAAAGGAAAAAGGACTTCAAGTTTTGGAAGTTAATCCCGGAAAATATGCTCCTAAAAGGAAAAAAAGAGTTCAAGTTATGAAAGTTAACAACCATATTGGTTACAAAAACAAGGAAAATCTTTTCAACAACGTACTGATTGGAAGTTACGTCAAATAAAGATATACATGAGGCTGAAGATTGTCTAAGATTTTTTATTGAAGTATTTATTTAAGTTTTTTATTGTCCAAGTTTATATTTTATAAAATGACACAGTATTGTAAATTTATTCGAAAATCAAAACTTAAAACAAGAAGTAAAATTGAAAATTAGACTTCTATGTTTAATTAATCGGTAATATTTAATTAAATAAGATTCAAAATTAGGAAATTACACTAATAATTAAGGGTTTCTAATTTGAATAGATAATTACACATTTCCTCGTACCTCTTCCAGAGGCACCATACAAATTTCTAAAATTCACCCTTTTTCGGGCCCATTCCAAATTGGATGGTGCCCCATGAAATTGTAAATCATGGGATGAAATTTATACTATATCTAAAGGATAAGATAAATATATTAAATATATTTTTCCATAAGGCGGTGCCTTGTCGTTGTGTACCGTTGATAACATCATGTGAAAAAAAACATAATTCATGCAAATGCAATCATTCTCTTTTATGGTAATTTTACACCTTTATCTCAGTTATTTCGCCCAGATTGATGTTGAGATTGAGAAGCCATATATAATAAATTAGAAAATGGTAAAATGTAGAGAAGGTGTGAGTGAAAATGGTGAATTTTGTTTTAGATTAAAAGAAATGTGAATGATAGATTCAGAAGTATAGGAAAGATGTGAGTTGAAATGGAAAGATGTGAGTTGAAATGCAGTTGAAATTAAATATTTATAGAGAATGGATTTTGAACCTTTAGATAAAAGTAAATTAAGCGACATAAATTTTACCGAACGACCAAGCCTCTATCGTGACATAGACATAGATTGATCGATTGATCGCTTGATCGAGTTTTTACAGAGAAATCAAAACTACCATTCGGTAAAGTCTCTGTCTCGTACAATAAAATGACAAATTCACCGTTTTAGCATATGAGTTTGCCTTTTACCACACCCGTAAAATCGACCTTACTACTTGTAAGCCTAGCTAGTAATTCGCCGAATTTTTGGCGTATGATTGGCGAGCTAACACAAATAATTCGATAACACATAATAATATAAACTAATCAAACTTCGAACCCAAGTCGTGTGTTTTATGGACCTCACAAATTATACACAAACTATTTGGATTCACGAATTATTTGTCAGATTAGTTCGTCGCTCCAACTCACCGTTTCAATCATTCAGTCGCTCCAACTCGTTGATTTAATCATTCACTTTTGTTTTTAAAAAACTTTATTTGGAGGGATTCGAACCCAAAACATATAACTTGCTAGAGGAGACCTCCAATGAACTATCTTTCTATTGATGATAATAATAGATATATTATATATATAATTCATTCAAATCATAAATTATAACATTATACCACTTTAAAAATATTTTTTTATCATTTATTACATGCTAAATTTGGAGAGCCGAATTTATATCTGTAAATCGAATTATATATATGCGTATACCGTTTCGAATTACTGTCAAATAATGAATTATTAACCGGATTTTTGATGGATTTAAATTATCCAAATCCATATAATATTCGTACGTTTACCGCCCCGAATTTCTCTCTGTATCACGAACCCGAATTTCCCTCTGTATCACGAATTGCTAACCAGGCTTGTAAGCTCTTTCGATCTATTCTTATCCTTAGAGGAAAAAACAAAACAAACAAGAGATACCGCATAAAAGCTTACATGTATATTTTTGATGGAACATAAAAGAAGTAGAAGAGTTTCGACAAGTTCGACATCTATGTAGACAAAGCTCCATTGACAAGACCCACTTGGCCACTACCAGCAATGTTCACACGGTTAATTTGTCAACTTGTGTACGAGTCATGTGGCACATTAGGCAATAACATGCATCACCATCTTAGATTCAACAAGTAAACCAGAATCATACATAACATGTTGCGTACTTGCGTTGTCTCAATGAAAACCTACAAGATTTGAAGGTCCTACCTGTCTCGCGCCCCTCTCTCTCTCAACGGAACAACATGTCATAGCGTATATATATATATATATATGTAATTTGAAGGTAAGTTTTGGAATAGTATCACTCGTCTCGATAAAACAAAAATTCGCTCTACTGTTCAGTATCGAATAGCAATCCAGGACAATTCGGAGTGATCGTATACTGGAAGCTGCTATTGTTTTTACCACTTTAATTTCTCTTTTTCCTGTTTTGAATTTTCTTACTGGTTTTGAATTTCCTCTTTGCTTTGGCAAGTGTTGTATTTAGCTTTCTTTTCTTTTTGATTTATCAAATGTGGCATTCTACATCTACTACAAAATAGCACTCCATCGTGTGTCAACCCCCAGTGTCCAAATATTTTAGGATAAGAAATTTTAACACCATCTTCCTTGGTAAAAAAAGAACCCAAAACTTTTCCGCCAAATCTTTCGAATATCTTACGGTATAATTTATCGATCATCATTTAATTACCTCACATTAATGAGAAATATATGTATAGACTATAGAGACCAAAGTGAACAAACATTAGACAAACAAAATCAAATCTAATTAAAAAAAACACCTGTACTCTGATTATGCAATAAACACGCATACTACTTAGAGATTGCAACCTAAAGTAAGCTTAATTTATGAGATAATCTTTTAAGCATCTTTGTACTTGTCTGATTTATAACACTCTATGAGAGAAAGAATCACATTTCACAACTCATTCAAAATCTAAATAATACTAATAATTAAAAGAAACGAAGATTAGTTACTCATGTATTTACTTGATAAGCACAGTGCACGTGGCCACCAACACACATTTTTAACTTAATATGATGCTGAGATCTACCAGTTGCTGATGATGGTAATGTAAACCCTGATTTTACCAGTCCACGTGTATATATATGGTGTCACGATGGGTTTATAATTATAATACTCATTGGCCATACGGTCCGGAATAAACACAGGGACAGACTGATCAAGGTTGTACCATATCGGATTTCGGTTCATACCGATCGAGAGCGATACACTGGTACGCCGGTATATCGGGAAAAATTCAGTTTACATACCGGCGAAATATCGGTCTATATATTTTATACTTATAATTTTATACAAAAAATACTAGCTCACATTTTATAACTATAAATATATTTCAAAACGTTATAACAAATGTTTTTTCATCCGAAATATATAGATCCATAAATTCCTATTAGCATCAAGTTCAGTGATTGATTACTAATAAAATAATTATATCAACATTCTGACTAGTTAGCAGTAAGCTAACCAACCTCAACACCTATTCAAATGCAAGACAACCAACTTCAACACCTATAAATTTTTAATGGCTACTATGAAAAGCGGTTCTACAGTCAAATCTAATCAAAAGATTTATCCATTCAACATGGAGACCACTTCAAGTAATTAAACACAATATTTAAAAAAACATAATCAGAACAAACAAAAATGATGAGATTATACCACAATGTGTTTCTTCTTTCATTAGAAGTGCCAAGAACTTGGGAGATACAGAAAATGCTGACTATGCGTCTTGCTCAAAATTTCCTTGTGCACAAGAGTATACCTGCAAAGAACATATGAATATACTTTTCAAGAGACGCATATCATGACCATTGGTGGCTTCTTCTAATCTACAGGTGTATATTGGTGGCTCAGAAGCATATTTCATTCATGATTGATGTTCAAGTTAAAATCTTCGAAACAACAAATCTCACTCCATGGTCAGTAGTACTACTTATTTGAAAGTTAAACATGAGTAGAAGGGTAAGACATCAGACCTACATGGACACATCAAGACATTACCATTGAATTATAACTACATGAGCAAGTATATGTACAAACAAAATACATATACTACCCGCTGAAGTTCCCACTAATTCACTCAGCAAAGTGTGCATGTAAAAAAGGTAGAATCTAAATGGTTGGATATTGCATCAAATGAAAAGACCATGAAAAAAAAGAACACTATGTATCTTTATTAAGGCTGAGTTTGGTTTCACAAAAAATGAAATGTGGGGGATTTGGTTTTAAGTGTGAAGCAAAGAGTGATAGGCATGGGAATGAATGCATGTGATTGCACAAAAAACATCAACCACGAACCAAGATCTTTAAACATGCAGAAGATGACAACAATCAGATATGTTATTCTCAAAATAGGCAGAAGAAACTAAATTCAGTAGTTTTTTCTAAAAGTTAAAATCAAAATATTAGCTAAATTTTTGAACCCATACAATTGCCTCTATGACCTATTCTTCACTCTGTGCATCAAATTGGGAAATGCAGCCCTAATCCAAGTAAGTTGGAATCACTCTGAAAATAATTATCATGGATAGAAAGATTACCTTCAAACACTTGTTTATAACCTTGAATTCAATCATGAAGCTTAAGTAGTTCAGTAAACGAAGAGAAGAAGAAGAAAGTTCACAGGATAAACAAAAAGTGAAAATTGAAGAGAGGAAACAAATGAAGACTGAAGAGAGGGATTAGGTTTCATTTCTCTCCATCGAATCTAAAGCGTTGGTTTAAAAAACAAATCTCATCCGGGAATTTTTTGAAAAAAATTCAGGTAAAACCGGTTTTTGAAAATATCGGCCGAAATTTTTGGTACAATATCGTTTCGTCGGTAACCCTTAATTCGTTTAGTTTTCACCCCGAAACTCGAAATTTCGGCAAAATTTTGGCCAAAATGGACTGCATAGAGACTGACGGAAGCAAAAAAGACCACCGAATATATCTGATTTGGTGATTACTTTTGGCCAAGGCCTCATCCTCGCTAGTGGAGAATCACTTCTGTAGTACGAATGAAGAGTTTATGTTGCATATGATGTTCCATTGTAGCTCTAGTAAAAATGTTTATTTTGGTATATACTGTGTGATACATGTGAAATTGGACGAAAAAAGTTACTTGAAATTAGATTGAATCTTGGTCACATTTATAGGACCTCTCATACTGATGATACTTACTTGCCCCGACTGTGTATGATTTTCTCATTTTATGTTTGGTGTATCTGGAGAGCTAAGTACTTATAAATTTCAATGCTTTCATAATGTTATATTTTAGGTGCAAAGTAGATAGTTGAAGTAGGGATACACATGGTACGGTTTGCTTCGGTTATTGAGCCAACCATAACTGAAACCGAATACTTCGGTTTACTGATTTCAAAAACCGAATGTTACTATTAATAAAATCGGTTCGGTTCGGTGTTATACCGACTCGGTTCTGTTCTACACCGGCCGGTTATGGTAAATCGGAAATGTTAAAAAAAAATTATTTATTTCTATGAGTTCCACAAATTCACAAATCTGACATTAAACTTTTTTACAAAAAACTGTCATTCTTAAGTAACTGACAGTGACAATGATAAACCTCACATATATAAACTATTTGTTATTACAATTTTAACTAAATTAAAAGTTCAAACATACACTGTATCTTTATCAAAAGTTCTAGCAAGCACTTTCTGAACACAAGGAAAAACTGTATTAGATATTGGACCAATATCTAATAGTACAAACTAAGAAAAATTGCATTCATGAATAGTCTCAGCGAAAATGTGTTGCCTCCAACGCCTTGGCTTTTACAGTGATCACACTAGTTTGTAACTGTAAGTGCATATGAAAGCAAGGAGTTCAATGACCTCTGCAACAAAACGTGCACAATTGACTTCCAAACTGATATAACTATTGGCTATGTGCTTTTCTCCATATTACAAGTTTAAAGTTCATAAAATTAGTTACCTGCCACATTGGGATCAATCTTCATCTATGTCAATATGGATGAACGTGGAATTAGCAAGAGAACCTAAAAATTCTGCAAGGGTCAAGTCCATAAGCAGAGCTGGATTAGATGGATCATCAACCAAGTCCATTAACAGAACTGGTGTGGCATGACGACGGCAATCAAGGGTCAAGTTCAGATGCATTTTATGAGTTTATTTATCCAATCAATTCTTCTTGATTCTCAAACTTCAAAGGCAATTCACAAAAATTCAAAGCATATAGACTAGTGCTATACTAGTGCATTTCAAAACAGTATAGATAATTAACATGCCAACGATAAGTGTAAACACGACAAAAAACAATGAACAAAAAATATTAATAATGTAATACCTGAGTCGACATCTTCAGAATCATTCGTTCCTAAGGTCGAAGCATCAAGATCAACCGGCGTCCGTAACCAGCTTTGCGTGCAAATCAACGCTTCAACTGTTTTAGGCAGTAATAAACTCCGGACTGGATCAAAAACGCGCCTTCCCGTACTAAAAGAAGATTCAGATGCAACAGTGAGGTGTTTTTGTTTCACGTTTTTCTGCTAGATAATCAACCAACTCTATCTGTCCCTCAACATCACCTTCCTCCTCATCTTCTCTTGCTCTCTCTGCTAGAAGACTAGCCAACGCAGAATCTTCGTCATCTGTAACTCCGCAGGATTGAGTAACGTCATCACCAATACTTGTAACACTTGGTGCATTTTCATCATTTGAATAAAGAGACTTGTACTCTTCGAAAAGATCCTCAAAATTATTTCTCACATAAGTTGATAATGTATGACGCAATGACGTACCCATGATACATAACTTATCCAGAAGAAAATTCAATCCCTTCTTTTTTTCTCGTGGATCAAGCAAAACGGCAATGAACATGAGAGAGTTCATTTTTTCATATTTCCCCCAATACTTATTATACTTGTCTCGTATTCTAAGGCCCATGGTAGAGAGAAATGGGTCTCGACTATCTATCCATGTATTCATTGTTAGATGAATGACAATTACGTTAAACAAGAATTCATGTGAAGTGACACGTGTAAAGTAGGAAAACTCGACAGTAGAATCATAAAATACCTTTAGAAATTTCAAAAAGGCCCTTGCATATGCCCAATCTTCCATGTATGAAGCATGTAAAGGAGGAAGAGGAGGGGCCTTCTTCTTGCCTTTATTTTGAGTAGTTGAAGAATCCTCATCAACATCGAAAGTCTAAGTTTCATCAATATTAGCAGCATCAACAACGACAGCAGTAGAAGCAGAAAAAATTGGAGGAATGGTACTTTCGTTGAAACAAAACTTTTTCTTGAAAGGCTTATCATCCCGCGCTAGCCTATCAAAAGTTTTTTCATATCTTTCAGCTGCATCTAACATCAAGTATACTGAATTCCACCTACTGTCAACATCCAAAACTAAACCTTTTTTGCAATCAATCTTTTCAAGAGCAGCACAATCCATAAACTGAAGCAATCTCGTAGAAGAGCTCAAAACATACTTGAGCACTGCCCTAATTTTTTTAATTACCATATGATACACTTTCATACCATCCTTCACAATAAGAGCAAGCCCGTGAGAAGCACATCTAACTTACAAAATTTAGAGTTCAACACAACATTCGTATTGAACACTCGCTCCTTAAGATAATCAACAACTACATCATTAACATTAACATGAACATCCTCCCTTAGATAATCAACAACTACATCATTAGCACTAACATTTTCAAGAGTAATAGTAAAAACGCCATGAAGGTCCCAACGTAGCAAACATGCTTCTAACATCTTACCAATAACCTCACCTGAATGACCTAAGATTCGAAAGAAGTTAATTACCAACTTGTGCATCTTCTAATCTTTATCAATGAAGTGAGAAGTTACCACCATGTAGTTTATATTTTGGCAGGTGGAAGTCCATGTGTCAGTGGTGATACAAACTCTCACATTGTTTTCCTTGAAGTACTTCTTCAACTTATCATTTTCATAACTATACAAATCTAATACATCCCGTGCGATAGTCATACGAGATGGGAATTTAAATCTGGAATCAAGTACCCTGCACATTTCCTTGGACCTTTCTCCTTCAACAATTCTAAATGGTTGTTCATCTATAATAACAAATATAACCGCTGCTTTTCTACATGCCTCTTGACTAAAAGTTACAACAACCAATTTTCCTTCATCTCCTAGCCTAGAAGGTTGAAATTCAAGTGATTGTTGTCCTTTATCCTTACAAGTATACTTCTTACACCGCTTCTTATGGGCATTCAAACTAGATGTCCCATTCTTCGAAGGGTCAGCTGCAAGTCTTGCTTTACAGTGGAGACATATAGCATGTATAGAAGGTTCGGGTTCCAAGTCAAAGTGATTCCATACATCAGAAGTGGTTTTACGTTCCTTACGAAGTGGTTCTGTGACAATTTCAGTTGCATCTCCAACTGCACTCTGAATTGCACCCTCTGTAGCTGAGCGTTTATTAGGTGGAGGTGGAGGTCGAGGTGGCCGCATTACATTAGAAGAAACAGATGCCTACAAAGAAATTTGTGTATGTATTTGAAATACAAATTTACACTAACTCAAATCAACAGCTCCAAATTAAATTTTGTGTATAGCTACTGAAGGTGTTGAATTAGATTCGTGCATGATCAGAAATCAAATAGACTTATAAACTGCAAGTCTGCAATACGAGAAAGTTGGCATTAGATAAGTCAAACATGGATATTAACATGATCAGTTCGGACTAACGCTAGTCTGCTTGCTTTGAGCAACAAGAGAAATGGAAGAGAGCATGGCAACAATCCTTAATAATGTTTCCATGAACATTAAATAAAAATATAAATACAAGTATGATTCATTATCAAAGCAAAAATGTCAGAGAAACTTCATGGTTAGCTTTCCTTGCTCATTTTCTTTCTTTTATACAAAAAAAAAATCAAAAATAACCTTTACCCAGTTTATATTAGTAATTAAATTAAACTAAGTAGCCCTAATTTTCAAAAATCCTCAATTATTTTTAATTTTATAAAACCCTAATTTTCATATTTATAACATTCTTACACATAATATCATAATCAACGAACAATAGGGATATAATATGATACGCCGTACCTATTGAGTTAACAATACTCAGTGATTTTTTTTGCTCTAGCTTCTAGGATTCCATTGGTGTGGTGGTGATTGTTCTTAGAAGTTGGAACTTGTTAAACTTGATAGGAAAGAAGAAGAAGAAGAAGAAGATCGTGATGGACTGTGGTGTGGTGTGCTCCTCTGACTCTGCTAGGGAGGCACGGAGAAGTTAAACGAAGAAGATTGGAAATGAAATGAGGGAGGAGGAAGACATTAGGTATAAGTTAGTCTATTGATAATCGACGGCATGTATTACTCAGATCCTATTATCTTACGTTCCTTAATAATCGGTTTAAACTGACGGTTTCAGTCCGATTTTAGGAGTGAACCAAAACCGAACCTTGGTCAACCGGTTTTCTTTAATCTAAGACCGTTGATTACCATTAGATTTTCGATTCGGCTCGGTTCGTTCTATTAGCGGTATGGTTCGGTCCGGTTTATCCGTTTTATCGGTTTTTTGTGCAATCTTAAGTTGAAGGGAGGGTAGGTCCATTACTGTATGCATTAGGCTCATCATCTAAAGACAAAGACCTACGACTTAGAAGTGGAGGATGTGAAACTTATAAAGAAAGTGAAGACAAGGTGGCGGATTCCAGCAATAAGCAGCACAAGCAATTGGTGGAACTTTTGAATTATTTTGGTACTTTTTATTGTAGTTTTTTGTGCAAAACACAGTGATAAGACTTTTAAGTTACTAGCTACTTTTTACTTAGGGCTTCCTCACGATTTTAATTGGACGTAGTTCTTACCCTTAGCAAATTCACGTATTTTGCTGAATAAGTCGTGACTATTCGTGAACTACGTATTCCCGCATAAAATTATTGTCTATTTCCAATTCTGTTTTAGAGATGCGTTTTTTTCCATACTAAATAAATTATTCGCGACTTTTCCAAATTGCGAACCGATTCTAGAATTAAATTCATCATATTTCAATCAAGTAGAGGATAACAATCATCATTTTATACTCTATTACAATTAAAATGCACCACAAAAACAAAGTGGTGATATTGATGAACTATGATCAAGAATGTTGTTATAAAATCAGTTAGTTGTTAAATCATGCTTAATATATGTGTTAAAAAATTATAAATAGGATTAGAAACTATATAATTATGCAAAATTAGTATATGCAAAACACATTAAATACGCATTTCCGCATTTTTTCCGGATCCTGCATACTTAACCGGATATTTGACCAAATTTGCATTTTACATAGTCGATTTACGCACGCATTTTTACTGTTTGGCGAATTGGTAACTAGGGGTTCTTACCTCTTTTATTTTATTTTATTTGATGAATCACAAATATATATATAAATAACAACCAACGTTATAACCAAAGTTACGCCCCAAAGATAACAAACTAAAATGACTCTACAAAATATCAGATAACTCTCAGAAGGCTATTCTTTGTAAAACAAAGAAGGTCTGACAAAGTACCTGAACGTCTGACCATAACCAATATTACAACCCTTTTTGGCCAGAAAATCAGTAGAGAAATTTATTTCTCTGAAACTATGTCTAAATTTCAGGACCTTAATAATCTTTTCTAATCTATGCCATCTAGCATGAAAGGTCCAAGGGAGCATTCCAGACATAAAGGCACAGACCACCAACTTTTAATCAGATTGTACTAAGATGTTTAAGAAACCATTCTCAACTGCCCAAACTAAAACTTTAATTACTGCAAAAACCTTAGCTATGAAGTTAATAGCGAAACCGATTCCTCCAGACTATACACCTAAAAAATTACCACTCCTATCTCTGTAGATAAACACATATCTTGTATGCCAGGATTTCCTTTTAAAGCTCCATCACAACTAATAAGAATTGATTTAGGAGAAGAAAGTTAAAAAAGAAACTTTAATTAGGGGATACCATATAAAACAAAATAGGATCATTTTGAGGTATTTCTGAAAACCCCTTATCCATGGTATTTTCGTAATACTTAATTTATCCTTGATTAATCAGGTGTTAATTAGTCATCTAAAATAAAACTTAAGATTATTATTATAATTAGTGTGTTATGTTAGTTATAGAGAAATAGATAGAGGAGGAGAAGAGGAAGAAGAGGTGTAAGAAAATATGAGATTTGGGAAGAGTTTATAGAAATGAGTGAATCTAATCAGGAATTTGATGTTGGAGAACCTTCATCTCAACAAGGAGAAGGGGTTTAGGTTGCATTTGATAACGATTCTCAATTGCAAGATTTTGTAGATAATCAAAATTTTATCTATAAGAAAACCCTAAATCAAGACAATTATAAGCACGAAGGTTTAAGTGAAGAACCAACCCATGGAAATGAAGAATGTGAAGATTCAAATGCTCCAAACACTCAGGTATAGGTCCAAATTATCTAGAAAGTAATTTTTTTATGTTCTAATTGCCATGGATGTGTATTGGAAAATCTCGATGTCGGCATAGTCGATGTTTAATAACTATACCGACTGATACAAGTCGGTATGGTATTTAAACATTACATAATACCGACATCAGGTATTCCCCATGGAATATCTGGTGTCGGTATGGTATGCATACTTTGTACAATACCGACTTACCCCAAAAACATATCAGTGTTTTCGAAGAAGACAAGAATGTTAGTCGACGCAATCGAATAGATCTTAGTATGCTGACTGAGTCCAATAGTATGCCCAAAAAGGGTTATTCTTGGCTTCACAGTCGGCATAATAAGATGGAACACTAACTATGCCGAGTGGCGTTAAAAAATGGCCAGTATTTTTCTAAACTAAATCGGCATTTAAGATGTCTATGTCTACAATACCGACTGGGACCATTTAAAAATATAATCCCTTTGAATAGTTACCAGTCCGCATTGTTTTTAAGTTGTCGAGTATGTCGACTGAATTGAAAAATAGTTGAGTAAATATTATAGTGAGTCGGTATTGATTGTAACTCTTTATACAATGCTGACTGAGTCCTTTGGTATATTTTTTTTGCCTGAAATTGTTCTTTGTCAGCATTGCTTCAAGTTATCGAGCATGCCGACTGTGAAACTTATTTACTATACTTCGAATAATTTTCTTGTTTTTTGTGGTTAGATCGTACTTGACACCGATGTTGATACTAAACCTTTGCGAGAGTTGGGTACAGATACTTCAGATTACTATGCGAATGATTTGGTAAGTTACGAAATAATTTCGCAAGTATGTCTTTGCATTTGTTTGCTAGACATATAACTTGTTATGTTTATGTGTAATGTAGGAATTCACAAATAAAGATAATGTAATAAAGTGGGCTATAGATACGGCTCTCAAGAATAAGTGTGTTCTAGTCAGAAACAAGGCAAATAAACTAGGTTTGAGATGGCTTGTGAGAGAGGTGGGGAGTACGCTAGCCACAAGAAAAATGGATATGTGTTTCCAAAGACTAAAAGAGTATAGAAGACTAAGACGAGAAAAGATAAATGCCCCTTCAAGCTTGTATTTAATTTGAAAGGATGGATGCCCCTTCAAGCTTGTGTTTCTTCTTATTCAACTCCCACCTCAACCGCTTTCCATTTTCCTTTCCCTTTCCTTTTTGGAGAAAGAACTACATCAGCTACATCCTCCTCCTCCTCCTCATCATCATCAACTTTTTTCCCTTTCCTTTTTGGAGGCGGAACTACATCAGCTATATCCTCCTCATCCTCGTCATCATCATCAACCGCTTTCCCTTTCCCTTTTGCAGGCGTACTACATCAGCTACATTCTCTTCCTTATCATCATCTTGGGTCCCAAGCAACTCTTCTTCAGTGGGTTCCCAGATTGTTAATTGACTCCGGTCCCTCGGGACATGCTCAGTGCCTCTCTTGCCAATACCCAAACATTTACGCCCATTACGAGTGATAAACATATTTATGTGTTTTATTTAATCTGATATTTATATTCCTATTACTCAATTTCAGTATTAATATTGTCATTTTATTTTGTTTGAAGGTATTTTTGGAAGAATAAATAATCGCGGAAAAAATAGCTTAAAAAGTGTTAAAGGCACCCAAAGTATTGATAAAGGAACCACAAAGCTATAAAGGCACCCTCCTTTCCATTTCAAAAATGAACATTAGCGGGGAGAATCTGTTTCTCTCTGTGAAGAGTTTGAACGAGTTTTTGGAAGTTTTTTCAAGGCTTTTAAGACAAGAAATTTTCTTGCCTTTTTAAAGTATTCGTGTACAACTTAACCTCATCAAGACAGTGTCAACACAAAATAAGCAGAAAGGAAAAAAAATCTCGTGAAAGGTTGAGATTTGATAAAACAAAGAGAAAGGCATATTTTGGGAAACTTGAGATACCTTTCCTAATTGGACATGATTTTGTGTCCATAGTATTCAATAACAGAGCAATAACGAGAAGGTTTCCGACAAGATTTGAACACAGAATCACCGAGAGTATCTCCATTAAAATATATATATATATATATATTGATCTGCCAAAGATAAATTTGCATTAAAGAAAAAAATGTGAGTGGATTCAGAGTGTTTATTATAAATAAAATCTTATGGGAACAAGTTGGAGAAGGCTGGCAGAGGCCAGATTCACGAAAAATCAAAATTCAGAAATTAGGGTTCTTGAGGACGAAGAGAAGCGGAAGAAATTACATCTCAGAACTGTCGTTGATAGTGTTGCATGTTCTTTTATATTCAACACCTTTTGCAACAGTTTCCTTTATAATATCAGCGATGATTTCTCGGTTTTAGAAACAAGAAGACAGTTCTTCTTCCAACTGCACCAGAAAGGGGTCGTTAAATCATAAAAACTATTTGTAAGTAATTTTCAATTAAGGAATACAATAGTTAATGATTTTTTTTCTATTATTTTTCTTCATGAGTAACTAATTCTCTTTTCTAGGGTGTAAGAGGAAACTATTTTTGATGAGTATTTTTAATATTTAATTTCTTTGATATATCTACTTTATTATTTGTGTTATTCATGACTAATAATTTCTCTTCATAAAATGCTTCATAATAATTGTTCTGAATAGTTTTTAAGCTATTGATCTTTTATAAGCGAAGGAGATTATACTTTTGTACGACGACGTAAGTCTATTAAATATTCTTAAATGTTTTATTTTCCAAAACATGAGATTGGATTCAACATTGTTTTGAGTAATTATAGAGTAAATTTGAAAATTAAATTGTTAATTGTACAAATATCAATAGTAGTGGAATCCAAAACCCTAGACCTTTACCTTCCTGGTTAATTTGTATAGTTATTTTGTTTAATTAATTTCATAAAAATCCTCCAAAAATATTTTCTTTGTCTTAACACATTATTTAATTAGAAATTAGAAATTGCAATTCTGAAATTCCTGTGGAATAAACCGTACTTGCATATTGTCTCATCAAAAACCGTGCTCTTGCGATATAATTAAAATCCCATCAAGTTTTTGGTGCCGCTGCCGGGGATTGAGAAATTTTAATTTTCAATTTTTCTTTAATTATGTGTTAATTAGTATATGATTTTTTTTATTTTTATTTTCTCTTTTAGATTTTACTTTGGTATTTTTCTTGTTTTTATTGTGCAGGTAATATTCTACATTTATTATGAAATTGCCTACTAAAAAAAGTAAGTGATAAAACCCTTTTTTTTATTTTCATTAATACTTACATTTTTTCGTTTTTTTATTTTTATTAGAAACAATTTGTATATATTTCTTTTAGATTTTATTTTGTATATAAAAAGAAATAAGTGCACACACCAATTGCACTGTCAGATTACCGATTTTAGGAAAACTCGTGGAAAATTACGTTGAACCCGCGACGTTGGCCTTATGGGAGTTATCAGCCGAAATTCCACAAGCCTTAGCTTCGTACCTTTGACCATTTTTTGGCTGTAGGTATATTTTGCTAAGGTAACCTGAGCTTACCTACTTTAGTCGAACCTGCATTTACATGTGCACAATAAAAAATAATAAAAAAAATGTCGAACTGGTATTATAAGGACCAATACAATGCATATCGACCTAAATTTCAAAATGAGAATTATCCGTACTATGACCATAGTTTATATAGTACTTGAGACCACTACCAACCTTCTGAAGGTTATGGTTCATACCATGGTAATCTCAATTACTATTCGCACGTACGAACGTGTAAATGAGAAATATTGTAATGATCACAATGTATGTTCTCCATCTTTGGAGGATTTAATTAAATGGTTGATACCTAACACTTCTTATGATGCTAGTCTTTCGTTAGAAGATCCATTCAAGCAGCTAACTGAAAATTCACAAAGGAGAGACATAGTGTGGTAACAAATCCATGAGACTTTTAGAGAAATAGAAGAAGAACGGTCAGCTCATAATATTGTTCTAAGTGAACTTAATTGTCAATATAGTGTTTCCAATTTTACCCTTAATAATAATGATAATTATTCACCTATTCAAGAGAATGAGGATATAATAGAAGACTGGTCGGTTGTCAGCCAAGCAAAATTAAAGTTCTTACTTCACTAATATAGATTAGAGTATAGTAATAAGAACAAGTTCGTTCCCATAGAGAGGCAGGTGATTGTTAATTACTTTCGATTACTTATGTAAACTAGGGGGTTTTGGTTGTGATTATAACTAAATTATGCTAAAACAAATTGATTAAAACGAATATCAGAGATAAAGAACCTTGGTTAGAGAGTTCATCATGGATTTCACAAAATCCATGGAAAATAATCAAGAAAACAAGTAAAGCAAACCCTAGAAATCATGATGATCAATCGCAACTCCAAGCCCTAGCTTCTTGTTCTCCTTGTGTTTTCAAGTCTCCAAAAGTGTCCAAGCTCTCTTTCTAGGGTTATGGAAGTCTTCTTATATAGTCTCCATCATATCTAGGTGTTAGAGTCCTAATGGTACCATGATACCTTGATTTGGACGTCAAAAACGTGTCTTAGAAGTGCCTCCCGTCGAGTCATAATCGGTAGGCAAGACCCCCTCCTTAACTACCGATTGTAAGGGATCAAAATATAACTTTCCTGTACCCAAAACGTGCGATAATCGGTAGGCTCGCTTTCCGTGTAAACTAACGATTGTTGGAGCTCAAAAAAGAAGTTTTCCTGTACCCGAAACCGCTTATAATCGGTAGGTTATTTTCCCTTGTAAACTCCTGATTGTGATGCTGAGTGTTTTATTATTTTCTTTCGGCTATTTTGCTCATAACTTCCTCATACGAACTCCAAATGACCTAATTCTTTTTGCGTTGGCTTCGTCTTATCGTTATCTTCAAAATGGTATTAATAACTCCTGGTTTGAATGAGTTGAATTCGGTATTTGGCCCTTCTCCATTGGCAGAACTTAACTTCCTTGTTCATTTCGTGTCGTAATGAACTCCTTTCTTCTTCTTTGGTTGAATACACTTCAAAATTAGAGTATCCAAATAATGAAAATAATGCACCTATCAAATTCCCCCACACTTGCCTTTTCCTAGTCCTCGAGCAAACTATAAATCTAAACTAACCTAAACTACAACAAGTCCATTTCGTTGAGGATACGGTTACACTTAGCATGTGTAACAAGCCTTTAAACCCCTAGGTGTCCCTAGTGGACGAGTTATAGTCTCGTGATGGTTTACAAGAGGTATACCCACAAAACCTAATTCTAACTTTCAAATATTCCAGAGCACCTGCATCCAAAGAGCTACGAAGACATAAAGTTTCTGCACACTAACAATAAGAAGTTAGAAGTATAAAGAACATTATTCTCATGCTTAAACCTTGAGTTAGGAGAAAACCACCATATAAAAGAATCCAGGTTCGAGAGAGACCGAATCTTTCTGCCTCACCAACAAGATTTTATGAATTTGACACTCAAAAGACGCACTTTATGGTTCTCATATCTGTGCAGGCAGGAATGAAGATAGAAATCCTACACACGCTGAATGGTGGGAAGGAAAGGTAACCTTACGAATCATATGAAGATGTTATCCTATAGAACGTGGGACGAAAAAGAACCCCTTTTTGTTTTTCTAGTACCTCTAATAAAGGAAATCAACCACTATGCAAGGATGAGAATGCTTACTTACCTTCTCACCCGATCGGCAATCAGCACCACTCTCACAACATCCAATAGAAACATCTTCGGTCTTCAACCGTTGATGATGAACTCTTGAACTTCGTAGAACCTTGAGAATTTGTAACTTTTTTTCTCAATTTCTTGTTGTTTGAAACTTCTTTATAGATTTCTTATTCCCCACGGCCTTACTGAATGAATACAAAAGAAAATATCCAATAAAGCAATAATAATCATTTTTTTTTTAAAATATAGACTGAAAAATAAATGATGAAATTACTACGGTCGTGGGATATAGACTTTACCACTTGATTCTTCACAACTTGTATTGCCTTGCTATCATGAACTTCATTAACTTACATCTTTTGATTTCTTTCGCTTTTGTACATAAGTCTTCAATATGTATATATAATTCTGCTAATTGTATTGTTGCTTTACTTGAATATGAAATTTGTTCTTTCTTGAACGGTTGCTTGTAAACCTTGACTGTCTTCAACTTTCCTTCAAATTTTTGATGTTCCGCTTGTTGATGATGATATGTTTCTATGGACCTGTTGTTATCGAGAGAATGGTGCCAACTGTAAACAAGACTACAAGATTGAGTTAGCAATTCTGATGGCACCCTCATGATTGATAGAAATAACACTCAAGAGATCAAAAAGTAGTGTTGAAATTGGTGCGAGGTTAGGTAGCTCATCATTCTATCCGTAATTTGCGCAGATGAAACACTCTAAACGTACAATTGAAGGTTTGGTTCCTCACTCATGGGTATTGAATGATAAAGTCTTCTAATACTGTATTCTCTACCGGCATTTTAAGTCCATTTTTGTCATCTCTAGTCTCTCAACAACTAAGCACTCCGAATATAGTTCTCTAATACTTCTAAGTTCAGTTGTTTCGGTTAGAACTCCGTATGTAAACGTAGCTAGAAGTATACTAAGTGACTCTAAAATATCTAAAAGTTGAAGGTTTTCATGCAAATATGTACAAAAAAATTAAAATTCTACCTGCAAAAGCGAATACGAAAACTCTATATGCTTAATTACTTCCCCACACTTAAACTTTACATTGTCCTCAATGTAAATTGATTCCTCCAATGTAAAGATGGGAAATCCTAACATGATATGAAAAAATAATAAATCAAAAGATAAAGATAGAAATAAAAAACCAATGGGTTGCCTCCCATTTAGTGCTTAGTTTAACGTCTTCAGCCCGACTTGGCATTCCTTGCTACTCCTCCAGAGGGAGTGCATCTACTAAATTGATCTCAACCCTCCCACGTTCAAATGGTTCATAATAGGTCTTCAAACGATGCCCATTCACTTTAAGCTCCTTCCTTGTTAACAAGCTAGGAATCTCCACTGCACCATGAGCAAAAACGTTAGACACAACAAAGGGTCCTATCTAATGAGACTTTAATTTTCCAGGAAATAAATGAAGTCGAGAATTAAACAAGAGAACTTTCTGTCCAACAATAAAATGTTTTCTAGAAATCCTACTATCATGAAAAGCCTTTTTTTTCTCCTTGTAGATTCGTGAACTTTCATATGCATCATTATGAATCTCTTCCAGTTCACTCAATTGAAGCTTCCTTTGTTTACCAGCCCCATCCATCTCCATGTTGCACTGTTAAATAGCCCAAAAAGCCTTATGCTCGATTTCAACAGGAAGATGACAAGGTTTACCGTACACAAGTCTATATGGGGACATCCCAATAGGAGTCTTGTATGTTGTTCGGTATGCCCATAGTGCATCATTGAGACGTAAACTTCAATCCTTCCTTGATGGATTCACTGTTTTCTCTAGGATGGACTTCACCTCTCGATTAGAGACTTCAACTTTCCCGTTTGTTTGTGGATGATATGTTGTAGCAATCTTGTGAGATTTGTTATACTTTTTCAACAAACTCTGGAAGAACTTGTTTCGAAAGTGTGATCCCCCATCGCTGATTATGGCTCTTGGAATTCCAAACCTTGTAAAAATATATTTTTTAAAAAAATCTGTAACCACTTTAGAATCATTAGTAAAGGTGGATTTAGCTTCCACCCATTTCGAGACATAATCAAAAGCGAGTAAGATGTAGAATTTACCAAAAGAATTAACAAAAGGACCCATAAAATCAATGCCCCATACATCAAAAATTTCAACGAAAAGAATAAACTTTTGTGGCATTTGATTTCGAGCACCTAGATTGCCCGTTCTTTGACACCTACCACAAGTTGTGCAAAATACATACGCATTTTTAAATAAAGTGGGCCAATAGAACCCACTTTCAAGTACCTTGAAAGCAGTTCTCTTTTCCCCAAAGTTCATCCACAAGCATATGAATGGAAAAAAGACAAGATAGAGTTGTATTCAGATTCAGGTACGCACCTCCGCATAATTTGGTCTGAACAATGTTTCCACAGGTATGGATCATCCCATATATATTAATTCGCTATCTTTTTAAGTTTGTCTCTATAAGCACGAGATAAATTTCTTGGGATTTTTTTAGATACTAAATAATTCACAATATCTGCATACCATGGTTCTGAAACTGTAACTAAGAAGAGTTGCTCATCTGGAAAACTTTCACATAATGGGATAGCTTCTTCGTCTACAGTAAGATAACTCAAGTGATCCGCAACGGTATTCTCAATTCCTTTCTTGTCTTTAATTTCGAGATCAAACTCTTGTAGGAGTAGTATCCATCGAATAAGCCTTGGTTTCGCCTCCTTCTTTGTAAGTAAGTACCTAAGTGTTGCATGATCAGAAAACACAACAACTTTCGTACCAAGTAAATAAGAACGAAATTTCTCCAATGAAAAAACGTTTGCTAACAACTCCTTTTCCGTGGTCGTGTAGTTTTTTTGGGCCTCATTAAACGTTCTGGGAAGCATAATAAATGGCATGAGGTAGTTTCCCAGTACGCTGGCCTAAAACCGCACTGAGTGCATAGTCACTGGCATCACACATTAGATCAAATGGCTTGATCCAATCCGGTGGTTTAATGATAGGGGCTGTTATCAAAATTTCTTTCAAACGGTTGAATGCCACGAAACACTTCTCATCAAAGTTAAAAACCACGTCCTTTTGTAATAACTGGCATACTGGTGATGCAACCTTGGAAAAATCTTTGATAAACCGGCGATAAAATCTTGCATGACCAAGAAAAGCACGAATCTCCCTCACCGTAGTGGGAGGGGTAAGAGCACGAATAAGATTGATCTTAGCTTTATCAACTTCCAAGCCTTTAGAAGATATAATATGGCCTAAAACAATGCCATGAGTTACCATAAAATGGCACTTCTCCCAATTTAACACAACATTAGTTTCAACACATTGTTTAAGAATCAATGTGAGGTTATCCAGGCACAAGTCAAATGAATCACCATACACACTGAAATCATCCATAAAAACTTCGATAATGTTTTCAACTAATCTGAAAAGATACTTACCGTACACCTTTGGAAGGTAGCGGGTGCGTTACACAAACCAAAAGGCATTCTCCTGTATGCAAATGTTCCAAAAGGACAAGTAAAAGTGGTCTTCTCTTGATCCTCCGGTGCTATAGCAATTTGATTGTAACCTGAATAACCATCAAGAAAACAGTAATACGAGTGTCCTGACAATCTTTCCAACATCTGATCCATAAAAGGTAAAGGAAAGTGATCTTTTCTAGTGGTTGCATTAAGCTTTCGATAATCAATACAAACTCTCCAACCGGTTTGCACTCGAGTTGGGACAAGTTCATTGTGTTTATTCTGCACCACTGTAACGCCTGACTTCTTTGGTACAACTTGTACCGGGCTCACCCACTTGCTATCAGAAATGGGGTAGATAACTCCCACATCTAATAACTTAAGTATGTCTTTCTTTACTACTTCCATCATTGGATGATTCAAACGACGTTGAGCTTCCCTTGTAGGCTTTGTTCCCTCCTCAAGTTGTATTTTATGCATACACGTAGAAGAGCTTATTCCCTTGATATCAGCAATTGTCCATCCTATGGACGTTTTATACTCCTTTAACACCCGCAGAAGTCTTTGTTCCTGCAATTCAGTTAGTTCTTTAGAAACTATTACCGGAAACTCCTCATTATCACCCAAATACATGTATTTAGGTGATCAGGAAGAAGCTTAAGTTCTAGTTTAGGCGCCTGCAAGACAGATGGAAACAATTTTTCATTAGTGCATGGTAAAGAGATAAATGAAATATCATGAATTGGTGGGAATTGTTGTAAAGAATTAAGTTCACAAATAGCTTCCTCAAATTCATCCCATATTTTAAGCTCGGTTCTTGGATCTGCAAGATCTTTAAAACCCACACTCCTCGTGATAATAGTCTTCAATGGATCATTACTCCCCAAATTAAACATCTGTTGAGCTAAAGAGTCAATAACATCAACAGAGAAACAAGAATGGACGTCACTAGGATATCGCATCGCCTCATAAATGTTGAAGCGTATTATTTCTCCATCAAATTCCATTGTTAATGTCCCACTATAGACGTTAATTTTTGTTCTCACCGTTCACATGAATGGATGTCCCAGTAGAAACGGTATAGACGAATCAGTTGATCCATCTGTCATCTCCAGTACACAGAAATCAGCTGAAAAGACTAGCTGATTAACCCGCACAAGCACATCTTCAACAATACCTCTAGGGTATACATTAGAACGGTCAGCTAGTTGTAAAACAATTCCAGTTTCTTTCAAAGGTCCTAAATTAAGAGATTCATATATAGATGCAGGCATAACATTTACTGATGCTCCTAAATCAAGCATAGCCTTATTAAACGTCGTGTTACCAATAACAATAGGAATATCAAAACTACCGGGATCTTTACATTTGAGTGGGAGTTTCTTTTGCAAGATAGACGAAGAATTCTCCCCCACTCTCATTACCTCACTACCGGTTAATCTTTGTTTATTGGTGCATAAGTCCTTCAGAATTCTCGCATATTTGGGGACTTATTTAATCGCATCTATGAATGGAATATTCACATGAATCTTCTTGAAAATGTCTAAGATATCCTTATCTTGTTTCGCCTTTTTCGAGTTAGCAAACCTGCGAGGAAAAGGTAAAGGAGGAACATAAGTAGAAACAGAAGGTTTAGATTTTTCTTTAGGTACCTCATCGGTTTGGGAAGAGTTAGTAATTTCTTTCTCTAAAACCGGCCCCTTAGGGTCTTTGTTTTCTCAGCTTCCTCTGGTTGCGCAGTTTGTGTACCACTTCTCAATGTCACGGCGTTGACATTTTCTCTTGGATTGATAGGTTGAGAAGGGAGTCTCCCACTATTCTGTTCCTTAAGATGATTAATCTCAGTTGCCATAGTACCCACTTGCGTTTGTAATTCTCTGATTGCATTATTAGTTTTCTGCTGATTTTTCTACATCAACGCCATCATATTCTTCATCATGGAGAGCATCTCCGATGATTCTGAGTTTTGAGCTTGTTGTGGAGGTTGTACTTGCTGTTGTAACCCATTTGGATGATTGAAAACCATCCTCGGAGCTGCAACTTGCTTATTCGCATAACTGAAATTTGTATGATCTCTCCATCTTGGATTATAAGTGTTGGAATAAGGATCATACCGTTGTCTTTGCTGATTTGGGAATACTGCATTCACCTGTTCGGCTTCTTCTTCATAAGAGGGTATGATCACGGCTGTCATTTGTTGTATCATCTTCTCCATATTACCCATTATATGATCTAAGTGCGGTGAAAAAGTAACCTCATTAACCCTCTTGACGAGTGGTTCTGACCCACGACTTGAGAATTGTTGAGAGTTTGCTGCCATGTTCTCAATTAAGTCTCTAGCTTGAGCTACTGTTTTGCTCACTAATGCACCACCACATGCATCGTCGAGAAGATTTATGTCACTTGCTTGAAGACCATCATAGAAGTATTGGATGATCAATACATTACTGAATTGATGATGTGGGAAGCTAGCGACCAATCTCTTGTAACGTTCCCAGCATTGATACAATGCCTCTCCTGCCATCTTCTTAATGCCAAAAATCTCTTTACGAATCTGAGTCGCCTTTGATGCAGGAAAGTATCTCTCTAAAAAGAGTTTCTTCAGACCATTCCAAGTTGTGACACTACCAGAAGGTAAATAGTATAAACATTCCTTAGCAGTATCCATCAGGGAGAATGGAAAAGCTCGTAACATAAATCCATCAACATCAGTCTCTGCTGGTAGCATGGCCATGATTATGTTATGGAAATCCATCAAATGTTTATTCGGATCTTCATTAGTCATCCCATGAAACTTTGGGAGTTCTCGAATCAACCCTGGCTTGATCTCAAATGTAGATGTCGTCTGAATACACCATTGTTGCGTATCTAACTTGTGAGAAGCTAAGTCTTTGAGTGTAAGATTTGTGTCACCCATTGTTTCTTGTTCTTCCTCTACGCCTGAATCTGCGAACTCACTTGACGATGTACTTGGAGGAAGTGGAGTGTTCACTGCTCGAACGAATTCTTTTAGTAAAGTGCCTAATCGAAGTCGCATACCAATGGGACTTGGTCTACCCTCTCTAAGCATTCACGAAAGAACTAGTACCTGAAAAACAATTCTTAAAACTAAATGAAAAACTAGAAATAAGAAATCAAAAACAAAATAACAATCCGCTATGCCTCCCCGGCAGCGGCGCCAAAATTTGGTCGGTTGTCAGCCAAGCAAAATTAATTCAAGTTCTTGCTTCACTAATATAGATTAGAGTATAGTAATAAAAACAAGTTCGTTCCCACAGAGAGGCAGGTGATTGTTAATTACTTTCGATTACTTATGTAAACTGGGGGGTTTGGTTGTGATTATAACTAAATTATGCTAAAACAAATTGATTAAAACGAATATCAGAGATAAAGAAAATTGGTTAGAGAGTTCATCATGGATTTCTCATAATCCATGGAAAATAATCAAGAAAAGAAGTAAAGCAAACCCTAGAAATCGTGATGATCAATCGCAACTCCAAGCCCTAGCTTCTTGTTCTCCTTGTGTTTTTAAGTCTCCAAAAGTGTCCAAGCTCTCTTTCTAGGGTTATGGAAGTCTTCTTATATAGTCTCTATCATATCTAGGTGTTAGAGTCCTAATGGTACCATGATACCTTGATTTGGAAGTCAAAAACGTGTCTTAGAAGTGCCTCCCGTCGAGTCATAATCGGTAGGCAAGACCCCCTCCTTAACTACCGACTGTAAGGGATCAAAATATAACTTTCATGTACCCAAAACGTGCCATAATCGGTAGGATCACTTTCTGTGTAAACTACCGATTGTTGGAGCTCAAAAACGAAGTTTTCTCGTACCCGAAATCGCTTATAATCGGTAGGTTATTTTCCCTTGTAAGCTCCCGATTGTGATGCTGAGTGTTTTATTATTTTCTTTCGGCTATTTTGCTCATAACTTCCTCATACGAACTCCAAATGACCTAATTCTTTTTGCATTGGCTTCATCTTCTCGTTCTCTTCAAAATGGTATTAAGAAATCCTGAATTTGAATGAGTTGAATTCGGTATTTGGCCCTTCTCCATTGGCAGAACTTAACTTCCTTGTTCATTTCGTGTCGTAATGAACTCCTTTCTTCTTCTTTCGTTGAATACACTTCAAAACTCCTAAGAAACTCATAAACAAACAAAATAAAAGCATAATGATATGAAAACTAACAAGAAATCAATGAATTAGAGTATGCAAATAATGCACCTATCAAAGACATTACTTGCTTAAATAAGGTTCAACCATCTTCATTTTTTTATGATGATGAGGATAGTGTTGATCATGAATACGATGATGGTTTAGAGCAACTCCAGTGGGGTGGGTATTTTAGCCAATTTTCCAATTACCACACCACAGTGGTATGGACAAACCCAAAAAATAGATTGTCAAATGGGCATTTGTGGGGGTTTGCCCATTGAGGCGTTAGTTGATTCGATCGAATCAACATGAGACGATCGACTCATGTTGAGCCGCTCAGCCTAGGTAAGACCGAGCATCGTCTCATGTTGAGACGATCGGCTCAACATAGGCCGAGTGAAATACATTTTTATTTAAAATATAGTTAAGTTAGTTATTTTATTTTATTTTATTTTATATATATATATATATATACTGATTTTAAAATAGAAACCGGTCCCAATTAACTAAAAAATTATTTGTTAATATAAAAAACAGATCCCACTAATTAAAAGAAATATTTGTTTATACAAAAATTGGGTCCACTTGGCTAATCTGCCAATTCCCCTACTGCCCAAAACCGAGTTTGTCAAGCCACGTGGCATGGCATATTGGCTAAAATGCCAATACCCACTGGAATTGCTCTTAAAAGAACGGGTTTATCCCGAGACTAGTGTTTTAGAGTCTAATGATGCAAAGGTACCCCATATGATTACAATCTAGATGAAATAATTGACCAGTTTCCTAAATATGATAATTTAGAAATTAAGGAAATTGTGACTAGTTCGTCCAAAGACATTGACCACTCTAGGTTTAGGGGTGAATATTTTTCTCCCCACGATAATCCTTTGACTCTTAGAAAAGTCCCTCACTTGGGTCTTGTCATATATGCCTCTACAATTTTACGTGATCATCTTCATACACGTTTTCCTGAACCTGATTTGTCCAAAATGAAATTCACGTGTTAGAAACCCATCATCTTGTTGATGTGGTATATCCAGGCCAAGATACCATAATTGACTTTGTTGTCCCACCAAAATTTTACTTACTAGATGTGGGAAAATATGTATTTGAAAAGTGTTATCATATACTTTTTGAAACTGGGCTTAATTATTTTAGGAAACCTAAATCGACATATTTTCATGAGAATGATCACCACTTCCATGTATTCCATTGTGGTCAACTTTGTGAGTCAAATCGTATTGACTTTAAGGATCCAAAATTATTTCGATTATTATTATATGATTCGTAAGTTGTGACTAATCCTTTCTTGGTCTGGATGAAGAATTTAAATTTAGCGCCTATACGAAGCAACCCATATGCTTCTGGTACACAATGCTGGGTAATATCTTTCCATATCTATTTTACTTTGTTCGTTTCTCTTTGTTCATTTTTTTTTGATACGCGAAAGCTGGACCCAGGCCCTTACCCAAACCCAGCCAGGCAGACTGGCACCACTGCCAGACCCACCCCATCAAACCCAACTATACAACTATATTAATACAAACCTTTACGGTGGGGATTGAACCCATGAATTCCTCCTTACTGGAGTTGATGGGAAACTATTGAGCTATAAGCTTCGACCCTTGTTCATGCTTTCATTCATTAATCTTTAGAACATCGAGGACTATGTTCACTTTGAGTTTGGGGATAAGGGAGAAATTTTTAGTTGTACCAAAAACTCCAAAATCTAGAAACTTGTGAACAATTCATGATGCCACTAACCAATCTAGGTAGATGGAAACAAAATTATTAGCTGTAGGAATTGGCGTTCCCAAAAATGGTTTATCCATATTTGAATGTGCAGTTCAGGTGTTAGAAACAACATGATTGTCTTCCCCATATCTCGGAATCATCACAACCATATCACTTTTGTTTTTATTTTTGTAATTTTGTGTTTCTCTAAGTGATTTGGTGGGGCCATAGTATTGGCATAAGGTTGTAGCTTGGATGCATTAGAATGATTGGGAAAAAAAATATCAATCAAATAGGCGCATCCTAGCCGTACTGTTATACAAATATTATGGGAAACACCGTTCACCTTAGTGAACATGGGCAAACTTCATTATCTCCATATCAATATTCTAAGTCTATTCATGTGATTGAAGTTTGATAGATTCCGAGTATCGTGGTCCATTTTACTACTATCTGAGTTGAGTTTTGCATTCCTATATGAATTTTAGTACACGGAGTGCAAACTCGTGTACAATAATTGGATTTATATAGTGTAATGATTTTTATAGCCAAATAATTTAGTACGCCAACTAAATAGCTTTTTTAGTGTCTATCCACAATCGTTCACAGGTAGCTAGGAGTTAGAGTAAAGGTTTTGTGGGTATACCTCTTGTAAACCCTCACGAGATAAAACTCGTCCGTTAAGAACACTTGGAGGCTTAAAGGCTTCTTACACATGCTAAGTGTAGTCGCGATTCCTACGAAAGTGAGTTAAGATTTTTATTTCTAGATTTGATTTGCTCGAGGACTAGCAAAAAATAAGTTTGGGGGTATTTGATAAACACATTTATGTGTCTTATGTAATCTCATATTTATACTGCGATTACTCAGTTTCTGTATAAATATTATCCTTTTATTGTGTTTGTAGGTATTTTTGGAAGAATAAATAATCGCAGAAAAACTGGCTTAAAAAGTGTTAAAGGCACCCAAAGCATTGATAAAGGCACCGACAAAGTTATAAAGGCACCCTCCTTCCCATTTAAAAATTGAACATTGGCGGAAAAATTTATCTCTCGCTGTGAAGAGTTTGAACGAGTTTTTGGAAGTTTTTCAAGGATTTTAAGATAAAAAATTTATTTGCCTTATTAAAGGATTCGTGTACAACTTAACCTCAGCAAGACAATGTCAACACAAAATCAGCATAAAGAAAAGAAAAATCTCGTGAAAGGTTGAGATTCGATAAAACAGGAAGGAAGGAATATTTTGGAAACTTGAGATACCTTTCCTAATTTGAGACGATTTTGTGTCCATAGTATTCAATAACAAAGCAATAACGAGAAGGTTTCCGACAAGATTTGAACACAGAATCACTGAGAGTATCTCTATTAAAGTAATTTTTATATATATATATATATATTGATCTTCCAAAGATAAATTTGTATTAAAGAAAAGATATGTAAGGGGATTCAGAGTGTTTAGTATAAATAAAATCCTATGGGAACAAGGTGGAGAAGGCTGGCAGAGGCCAGATTCGTGAAAAATCAAAATTCAGAAATTGGGGTTCTTGAGGACGAAGAGAAGAAAGAGAACAAATTACATCTCAGAACTGTCGCTGATAGTGTTACATGTTTTTTTTATATTCAACACCTTTTGCAACCGTTTCCATTATAATATCAGCGACGATTTCTCGTTTTTAGACACAAGAAGACAGTTTTTCTTCTAACTGCACCAGAAAAGGGTCGTTAAATCATAAAAACTATTTGTAAGCAATTTTCAATTAATAAATACAATGGTTAATGATTTTTCTTCTATTATTTTTCTCCATGAGTAACTAATTCTCTTTTCTAGGGTGTAAGATGAAACTATTTTTGATGAATATTTTTAATATTTATTTTCTTTGATATATCTACTTTATTATTTGTGATATTCATGATTAATAATTTCTCTTCACAAAATACTTCATTATAATTGTTCTGAATAGTTTTTAAGTTGTTGATCTTTTATAAGCGAAGGAAATTATACTTTTGTACTACGACGCAAGTCTATTAAATATTTTAAAACATTTTATTTTCCCAAACATGAAATTGGGTTCAACATTGTTTGGAGTAATTTGAGAGTAGTTTTAAGAAATTAATTGTTAATTGTACAAACATCAAAAGTAGTGGAATCCAAACCCTAGACCTGTGTCTTCCTGGTTAATTTGTATAGTTATTTTATTTAATTAATTTCATAAAAATCATCCAAAAATATTTTCATTGTGTTAGCACATTAGTTAATTAGAAATAAGAAATTGCAATTTTGAAATCCCTGTTGAATAAACCGTACTTGCATACTGTCTCACCAACAGTCGTGCTCTTCCATACTGAAAGTGGTAAGTCTATCTTGAAGATTTTAATCCGCTTTTCGTTGAGCTGCCGCAACGATTCCTGGATTAAATTGTTGTCTAAAGCATTGTTTCGATCTAGTCATGTTCTATTTATAGATGGAATTAATCGACGATTTTTTTTTAATTCAGCAATTAATTGACGATGAAAACGAAATGGTTAGAGAAGTTATGAAAGTTTTAATAGAGTGAGAGAATGAGGAGGGAATATAGGAATAGGAATAAAAACATTTTTATTTTGTAACTGAAATTGGGGGATAACTTATTATGGATATTATTAGGTTAGGGATAAAGGTTGGTCCAATCGAAAGCATCCCCAAATTTATGGGGGTATTCCCCAATTAAACGTTCTTAAAAAACACAAACCACCAACTTCAAGTTTTTAACTCTTATACACCCCATATTGAAAGTCTTTAATATCATAAGATCATAAACCTTATTTCTCGTATATCCTTTCATCCTTATATTGCATTCACGTGTTAATAGTAAAAATTTCTTCTGAACTTTAGATATTGAAGGAGCTACAACATCAAAAACAAGTCTATTTCTTGAAGACAAAATCTCCATCATTAGACTAAATGTTGCAACTATCCAAACTTGTTTTACTATTGAGCTTTTATTATGACATAAATAGAGAATGATTTGGGGTTAAGGAAAGAAAATATACCCCCAAGCCAACTCCAAAGAAAATGACTAAAATTGCAATACCAAAATAAACGCTCAACGGTTCTTGTTCTGGCCTACAAACATGGCATTTGGAAGCTAACTGGAAACCTCTTCTATTCATATTATCATTCGTAGATTAAATATTTCTCACCAATTTACATACACTACTAAAAGTGTCTGCCTGAATCCAAGATGACCAGATATCTATAAAGAACCACACCAATAAAAGTAACTCCAAATCCATAAAGAACCACACAAATAAAAGTAATTTCAAATCCATAAGCAACCATATAACACAAAAGACTCCATCAAGAGTAACTTCAAACTTCAGGATCACATTTACCTCGATCTCTTTTGAATGTACTATCTCGACCATGAGTACGAGCACCACCACCACCACGACCTTGCACATCCTCTTCTCCGGTTTTAGAACTCGTCATTTTGGTACTAGGTGGCAGATGACTTTGGATAATACCTACACCTCTAGAAGAACGAATGCTCCTCCTTGAACCCTTTTCTAAATCTTCATATAGATCATCTCTATCTGGATTATAAATTTTGATGATCCGGTTTTGAAGTGTCATTTGTTGATCAACTTTCATCATATATCCAATTAGTGATGCTGCAAGACATACTACGTGCCAACAACCATCCTCGCTCTTTATATTTATATATAAAAATTAATATTATTACATTCTTTAGTAACATAAATAGATCTTAAAAACATTAATAGAATAACTAGTATACGTACCGATTTCTCATATAATTTCTTACAATTTATACCCTTCTTCTTGCCTTGAATCTTCTTATTGCCTTCCAGCTTCTGGAGAATTTTCAACGCTTCCGAATCATTATTTACATGAGGATGACCAAAATGATAATATCATTCCAGGTAGTCTTCTGTGACCAACTTTGTGCCAAAATGTTGCACCGTCTCATCCATTTGGAGTTGATATTTGATTTGAAAGAGGTTGTTACAAATATTGATCATTGATTTTGGGGCGTTTCTCAAAATAATATTACTGTTTCAGATCCTAAATCCAGCAACACACAATTAAAAGGCTTCCCGAAACTAACTTGACCAATTTGACGGAGAGTTCGACGAGGATTAGCCATTATGAAACCTGTTGGATGAAACAAAGGTCTTTTGTAGCTTGCAAAATATGAAAATACGCGGGTATCCTCTTCATCTTCATTGAGTACCAAATAAGGGTCAAAACCCATATTTTCAGTTGTTAGACAGTCCAAGTTAACCCTCAACTCTACTATCTTAGCCTTTTTCTTCTTTTGTTGAGTATTTGTGAAGGAGTATTTTTTTCATGTAGAACCAGTACCTTCCTCTTCCCGGGTTGAAGATAGAGAAGGCCTTGTGGTGGGAAGGTGGTAGTATACCCATGATTGTGTGAAAATACAATATACAATAAAAGATCGCAGCAAATTAACATTAAAAATACAACAAACATTGAAATCAACCACATAAATTACCTGGAGAAGACTAACATTCCCGAAAATTTGAGTAGTTCCGACCCTCGAGGCTTTTCTAAGGCTCTCAAGTAAATATGCAAGGGGTGGAAGTGCCCCACGAGTACTCTATATATAGTTTTCTCGAGATCCTTCAACTGCTGTATATAATGAGTATTAATACTATTTACCAAGAGATCATGGAAGATTAGGGGTCAAGGGTATGCAAAAGTACGTTGTAGTTGTACGCCTAGATATTGTTTCGTTTATTAGCTCTCCCGCTCTTTCCTTCATCGAAATTCATCAAAGTATTTCCAAACTTTTGAATCAAATTACCAACAAGATTTTCTTAGTGATGATACTAGGTTTACCTATAGTCTTTCTTGGTTCCTCTGGTTTATCTCCAGCATCCAACTGGAACTCCGATTCAGTTTTGTCTATTTCCCACCCAAAAGTGTCTTTAATCGGGACATAAAGATCAGACCAATGAAGATTATTTTTGAAACCCTCAAAACAACTTTTCCTTCAACCTCAAGACCCAAAATTTGTTTCATATAGTCTGAATGATTTTCATCTCGCTGAATGAGAGATGAAAAATGTCATATTCAGACCAGTATCTTTCCTTAAAGGTAATGACAACAACAAGATCATACTCCAACTTGGCATTGAGAATCGCAGGCCATATCCATGTATTTGTCACCTGTGTACGCGCTTCGACACATTATTCACCCAAAGGACAAAAAGGATTGCTCTGACGTTTCAGTTTTTTTACTACAAGTTTATGATCCTACATAAATCATAAGAAAATACTGTTAAGCAATACCATAACAAAATAATAATAATAATAATAATAATAATAATAATAATAATAATAATAA